>QVRM01004790.1:0-30000 GCA_003439945.1 Dermanyssus gallinae
TACGTAAGCATGACGACTCTTTGGCTTGCGCATGACGAATCTTCGCTTTCAGCACCATCTATCAGCGGCGAAGTACACGGTAATTATTCACCCTACTCCTCATCAGACATCACAAACAAAGCCAGTTAAGTTAGGACAATCACACACGACATGCACTCGTATCGAGATGCAGGTGATGAAGCGTTTCCATCTTAATAGTGTGCTGTCTTCGTTTATCGATTACGAATATATATATATATATATATATATATATATATATATATATATATATATATATATATATATATATATATATATATATATATATATAGATCGAATATGTAAAGCGCATTTCGTCGATTGCGACCGCAGGATCACAGTGAACCTCGAACACTCTCTGCTAGTAAAGAGAAGAGCAAGAACTCTTGAACAAAAGAAATATAGATGCAGATGCAAAACAAAGCTACCGCGTTTCATCTCTCTAGCACTCAGACAAAAAAGCGGTACGTGAATACACTGAGGCAAGACTTTTTTTTATTTAATGATCATATATGTTTTTTGACTTAGTTATTCCGTAAGGCTAATTCCAGGTTATCAAGAAAGAAATTGAAATTGCTTTCTTGTGATCATCATTACTGTCATCATCATCATCATCATTATCGTGGATCATCCAAGTGGCAAGGCCGGACAACCCAGTAACTGACAATCAGCAAACTTCACAATAGCCTCAATAACCTCAATGAAGTCACATTGGTGAAAGCATGCGGCGATAACACACGCGGTTAGCGTTGGCAGACACGTAAGCCGTCATCTGGCCCAGCCCATCCATGGCCGTAAATCTGGCCTAGCCTGGCCTAGCGATGATTCGGCGACGGCTGGTGTGGGTGAATGATGATGGTGATGACAATAATGATGAAGAAGACACAGATGATGGTGATAAGCATCACGACGATAATGAAGATGATGCTGTTGTTGATGAATTCAATACGCATGCATGCATAGGAATATACGATGGCATATACATACGTACACATAGACTCGCCGGCATCGATCAGCGTTTAGCGCTCGTTCTCTCGAGCTGCCCAGCGTAGCCATGATGATGATGATGACAAATTATGCTGGTGATGATTGGGGGACGCGGGGTATGGCGATGATGATGAGGATAATCTGATTATACTGCTGGTGTTTCTGACAATGATGATGGTGAGCATTGACGTGGTGGTGGTGGTGGTGAACGTGATGGTGATAATGAAGATGGGGTTGGATGGTTGGTTGGTTGGTTTGTACATCACCGATGATACATCGATGATACATCACCAATGATACATCACCGATCATCCATCAAGCATCAAAACGGTGGCTTCGGCGGTGTCGTTTGATGACTGGCGCGTTCATCGATGCATCGATGGTCTGCGTTTTTGATCGTCGTTTGACTCTTTCAACCGGCTCTGTTTTGGCGATTGTCGAATCTTGAATGACGAGTCCACAACAACAACAACAACAACAACAGCAAAAGGCACCAACAGAAACAACAAAGGCAACAACAGCAACAACAAAAGTACCAACAGAAACAACAACAGCAATAAGAGAAACAGCAGCAGCAGCAACAACAAGAGTAACAACCATTTTTACTATTATTACTGCCAATTAAGGTAGTGCCGCCACATATTCGTGCACAACGTGTGTGCGAGCCCCGCAGCCCCGGACGATCGAGAAGACGGCGTTCTTATTGCGGCCTGGCTGGTTGGGTCTCCGAGCGATGCGTGTGATGATGATGCAAATGAGCTTCAACCAGCAAGCTAGCAAGCCACGCAGCAGGTCGGTCAACCCGTCAGCCAACGATTCGATGAACGACCGAAGAAATTAGTGAATTGATGAATCGCAGATAGATGAATGAATTGATGAATCGCGTTGTGTCTCTCTCTCTCTCTCTCTTGCTGTGTGGTCGATGGTGGTGTTGTTGGTGTTGATGTTGATGTTGTTATTATTGTTGTTGTTGTTGTTGTTGTTGTTGCTGTTTTTAGTCGTCAATCAGCAGCGTTGCTGCATCTGGTGTTGCCGGCCCGATCCGAAGAAGATGGCCCGCCAGTCCACGGGCCCGCGGGCCTGGCAATCGGCAACAAACTCCGTCCGTGCATGATCCATTCATGCACGGACCTAACACAGACAGGAAAGATTATGCCGTGCGGCCACTGTCTGCAAATCAATTTGTATATGCGTCTTGTCTATTACAAATGTCTGGCTATATGCCTGTCTGTGTGTTCGTGCGTCTCTCTATCACGTTGTCTGTTATCGGTCTGACATGTTGTTCGTTTCAGCACAACAACAACAACAAGGACGACAATGACGACGACGACTACAGCAACAATATGATCGTCAACGAAAACAAAAATAACAACAACAACACTATCAAACCTTTTTCGGGCTGACTCTCAGCCAACATTTAACGTTGGCCATGGAATTGCTTTTGCATTGCTTTGTAACGCGTACCCCATAAATACAAATATGCAACGGCGGAGATTGAACCCGTGTGTCACCTATGCGTCTTCTCCGGTCGCGAGGCGCATACCGAAGGCGCACCATGCCACTACCGGACTCGACAATAATAACACCATCAACGAGAACAACAACAACAACAACGATCACTACAATAGTAACAACAATGACAGAAACAGCAGCAACAGCAACAAAAGTATTATCAACCAAAACAACACACAAAGACGTAATAACAACAACAACAAAGCAATAACTTGTTGTTGCTTTGTTAAACAACAACACAGCTACGGTTACTATCACTACAGCAGAACTGCGACTCTGTATTAGAAGAAACACCAGTAACAACAACAGCAGCAGCAACATGAGGGACCCACCACGAAGAGAACTAATAAACATTGACTACAGATGTACTGACCTTCTAACGTATGACGACAGCGCCCGCTGTGGATCCTGCAGCGGCAGCAGCAGCAACACCGTTTGCTGATGGCATTCAAACCGCAATTAGCAATAGCTGTTCATGTTGCTAATGTCACTGGCTACTACGAATAATTCGAGTGTACCGGCAATACTGGCGTGAAGAATGACGCGATGTTGCAGCGCTACAACAAGAGATTCCTGTTGTTTTTCCGAATCTCTCTACACATATCTATTTCTCTCCCCCCCTCTCTCTTTGTACATATATATATATATATATATATATATATATATATATATATCCGTATCTCGCGCGCGCTTGCTCCCTCAATGTTTCCATCTTCGAACAAGCATGTCGAAAAGGCAAAAACACCAGACATCATCGTATGTGTTTGTGTGTGCTTTCATGCTTCACTAGCTGGTCAGTGGTTGATGACGAGGACGATGTCCGCTGTGCAAAGTTTCCCACATTTTCTTGCCAGGAACTTCTTACTCCGATGTAGTTATATATATATATATATATATATATATATATATATATTTATTTATTCTGTCATCTTGTTTCGGTAACACCAGGCTGCAGGGTGTATGCCGCCAACGTTACCGTTACTATGTTTATTTTTAATAAGGTTGTTTTCAATTCTAGACCATCCTCCGGCTCTTAGGGGCTTGAAGTCAACGTGAGGAATATCTTCCATGGGTCACCGAGGGCCAGATATGTCCAGATATGTAGGGGTGTTCCTCAAAAGTGCTATTGCTTTGAATATTTTACTACTCTTTGCTAATACCCAATAGCATCACCGCCGAACTTTGTTTTGTTCTACATAGGCCGATGATTAGTTTTTGTATCGTCTACCTTTCCATGCTTTCAGTTCTCCCATGTAAACGGATAGACCTTTTACCCTGCAGGGAACAGTTCTGCAAACCGGCCCAAGAAGTGAACAGACAGTCGAAAAGACAACAGCAACAAAACCTACATAAAGATAACGAAAAAACTTATAGTTCGACTCGTTTAAAGCAAACGAGGTTCGGTAACACAAATGTGTGCGTTGTAAAATCGAAAGATCCGATGATTTCTAACCGTAAGCTTACAAAGTAACCCAATTAGCGTTGCCTATTCAACTGTTTAACTAATTTGTTGCCAGACTTACCTCAACGTCAGAATCGCACAGTTTATATGTGTATGTGTATATATACACTCTGATGCGTGGCCTTTCCCCACACCTTTGTAATTAGGAAGAGGTCATTAATTACACAGCTCCATTAGTCCCTCCTTTAGACATATGCATGTATTTAGCCGTTTGCTAGCGTTTTAGTGTTTCAGCCGCTGCCTTTATTTTGTGTATGGTCCCTTTTTCTATTCTTCTTGCTATCTACATTGTTAGTGTATTTGGATGAGGTATATATATATATATATATATATATATATAGTAGCAATTACAAGCACAACGTCTGCAGTAGTAACAAACACAGCAACAACATTAACCACAACTATAGAGAGTCGCCGTGCTAGCTACGAAGCAGAAGCTCCATACTAGCCCTTGATGGCTTTGAGGAACTGTGAATCTCTGTACAAATGTAAACCACTCATGAGAATAACAAAACCTATCTATCTATCTATATTCCGCTAATTTTGTGGCTGATGGCCGTTGACGCGTGACTCAATGCGTGTCTCTCAGTCTATCAGTCGACCGGCTAATCGATGACATCCGCCACAGACCGCCATAGGTCCGTGACAGCCCTCCATCATCGCTGAGGTGTTGCTATCACGTTACCACGAACGACAATAACAACTGTTAACAATAATCGTAAAACAAAAAGGTGTGTAACTGCTAAACAGATGATGATAACGAAATCTTAAACAACAACTTCAACGAGAATAACAACCTCAACAGCAGCAGGCAACATCCTAGCCATCATCTTCATCTAGAATAAGCCCCGAGGAATCAGATGAAGGACTCTCGCCGAAAGCGAACTGCCCTAGAAAGTTCTTCTTTGTTGTTCTGCGCAGCCGTGCCTTGGTGGTACTGCGCCGTCATGTCGTTGTAGAACTTTGCAGGCTTGCCTCCGTAGTACTGCGCAGGATTGCCTTTGTAGTACTGCGCAGCCTTGTTATTGTAGAACTTCGCAGGCTTGCCTTCGAAGTACTGCGAAGCCTTGTCTCTGTAGAACTTCGCAGCCTTGCCTTCGAAGTACTGCGCAGCTTTGCCGTTGAAGTACTGCGCAGCCTTGCCTTCGAAGTACTGCGCAGCCTTGCCTTCGAAGTACTGCGCAGCCTTGCCTTCGAAGTACTGCGCAGCCTTGCCTTCGAAGTACTGCGCAGCCTTGTCTTTGTAGAACTTCGTAGGCTTGCCTTCGTAGTACTGCGCAGCCTTGTCCTTGTAGTAGTACTTCGCAACCTTGCCGTCGACAGACAGAAGACGGCCAGAAATGGCACGAGCTGCAGAAGCAGCTGTTGCAGTAGCAATGTTAGCAAACAAATTCGCCAGCAAAAGCTCCAGCAGTCAGGGCAGACGTAACAGCAGCAGCGGCAGCAGCAGCAGCAGAAGTAACTGCAGTAAAAGCAGTAACAGAAGCAACACCACTTCGTCTATCTAGTGTTGTCAGTTCATATTTGGTTTATCCGCCTTCAGGGAAGTTAGTCTCAGCAGCCAGTCTTAACAACTCCAGTGGTGATGCCCTTTTGTACATTTTCGTTGTACCTCTGTGGCCGCTAGCAGCAGCAACATTCAGGAGATAATCATACAGACAGAAAAGCACATTCAGGAGATAATCAGGCAGACAGTCAGACTGACAGATAAACAAACAGAAAGAACGGGTTTCGGCCGTGGACCTGCGGCGCTGCATCCGGGCTGGTATCCCTGGCGATGGCCCACGGCTAATTTCGTACGTGGATTGCGCCACTCAATGATCATAGGTCCTACAATGGTGATTATCATTACGATTATTAGTCTGTGGCCGTAGTATATGTACACATATGGTTCACACCATTCACCATCACCATTATGATCATCAGCAGCAGCAGCAGCAACAGCAACAGCAACGGCATCATAGCCACCGCCACCATGTCTCGCCTCGCCTTCACGATGTCATGAATCATCTTGACCGCACCGGGTGTCTGTCATAAGTAAGTGTCGTATCATATTGTCCGGCCCATTAGGATCATCACCGTCATCGCTGTCATAATCATCATTATAATTCTAGTCACTATGTTCTCTCTCCTTCGCTCTCTCTCTCTCCCTTCCCCCTTGTTCACTTACTCCATCTCTTTCGTTCTAATGGTCGTCCTCCTCGTCTTCAAACTCATCATGTCTCATCAGGGCAACGAGTGGAAGACAGACGGACCTTGGTACTTCTGTTACGATGATGATGATGATGATGATGATGATGATGATTATTATTATTATTATTATTATTATTATTATTATTATTATTATTATTATTATTATTATCGCAGCTGTACCACCACGGCCGCCGTCGTTGGCTGGCTGGCTGCTTTTGTTGCTCCCACAGTGGACGTTCCAGCCGCAGCTGTCAGCTTCGCCACCGGCACCGCCCAGTCAATTTAATATTTTATACAAAAGTCTCAAATTGTGCATTCGCAAAGGGTAATTAGACTTAGAGAATGTAGTAATTGTTAGTAGCGTAGTAGTAGTAGTAGGGACACACGTTAAATATGGGTCGCATGTGCTTTATGAAATGCACTAATAGACGAGGCGGTGGTCGACGGCCGTCCTACAGACGTTCAGTTCGGCTGCCACGGTCGTTATGCTAAGTAATAGGATGGAGTATTAGATTAATGGACGATGCATCGGTAAATGGAGGTATAGATGAAACTGATTGATAGATTAATGACTGAATTGGTCAATGGATGATTTGCTAGAAGAGTGACTGTAGATTGATAGAAGCATGTCGGCCACAGCGACCGGGCTAGCTGATAGCAAAAGTCAAACCTGCCTACATCATTTCTTCAAGCATCGTACATAGGCATGCATCTATTGATAATTTCATAGATCAATGGATCAATTTTCAACTAACGAGTATATCTGTCGTTCATCAGAAAGTGAGTCATCACATAGCTGAATAAAGGCGAGGTCGGTCGTCGGCGTCCAATCATAGCATTATCAATCGACTAACTAAGTACTTCTGTTTGGTCGGAGCGGGTCGTCTGCCGCGAGAATGATCAGACCGAGCCGTAAACTCTAAAATGGGCCAACCAAACCGTCGTCGTCATCGACGTTTATTGTTGTTGTCGTCATCGTTGTTGTTGTTGATAATGTTGCTGTTGTTGTTGCCGTTGTTATTGTTGTTGTCATTGCTGTTGATGTTATGTTGCTTTGTGTCGCTTTGTGTCGCTATAGTCACGATCGTCTCGAGTTTGTTTGAAGACGTGATTGTTGTCACCTAGCTTCGCTAGCATCATGACGATCGCCACGGCCACCTTCACCATTAGCATTGTCATCATCACCGTGGACTTCATCATCATCATCACCACCACCACCGTGGTCTTCATCACCACCACCACCACCACCACCGTGGTCTTCATCATCATCATCACCACTGTGGTCTTCATCATCATCATCACCGTGGACTTCATCGTCATCATCATCATCATCACTGTGGTCTTCATCACTATCATCATCACCAAAACCACCACCGTCGTCGTCGTCGTTATTGTCGTCACCATCATCATCATCATCGACAACGTCCTCGCCGTCGTCAACTTCGTCAACTTCATTATGACTTCACCCGCCGTCCGTCCGTCCGTCCGCCTGCTTGTGCTGATGCTGTTGTCGCACACTCGCGTTGAGGTGTCGCTGCTGTCAACCACGTTAACAACACTCGAACATTTCTGTCGTCACAGCAAAGCGACAAACCACCACCACCACCACCACCATCACCCCCACCATGGATGCAGCTATAGGCTGGAGGAGGCTGACATTGACGCGTCGTTCGTTGCGTTGTGTGTCGTCGTCGTCGTCAACGTCGTCACTCAGCGCGGTCGGTCCAACGGCGGACAAGCGGCCGACCTACAGGCCGAGCAATGCAGCAATGCTACTGGCAACGGAGGGCTAGTGCGCTATGTCGTGCGCTGGCGCGTGCGCTTCGTGCTGCATCGTCTCTTGGCAGCAGCATTCGAGGACACACATATGGTACTCAATCCACCCCGTCCCGCATGGCACAAGGATTTGTGTACGTTGTGCGTCAATTGCTCCGTGGTTACGAAGCTGTTGTTGTTGATATTGTTGTGGTTGTTGTTAATGCTGCTGCTGTTGTTGTTGTTGTTGCGGCCGGTGTTGTTGTTGCCGCCAGTGTTGTTGTTGTCGCCGATGTTGTTGTTGTTGCCGCCGATGTTGTTGTTGTTGATGTTGTTGTTAATGCCGCCGGTGTTGTTGTTGCTGTTGTTGTTGCCGCCGATGTTGTTGTTGATGGTGTTGATGTTGTTGTTGTTGCTGATGTTGCTGTTGCTATTGCTCAGTCGTCCACCTCTAGTTGTGGTTGATGATGATGATGATGACGACTTCTAACTGTCGAAGTGTTCCCATCGTACGTGTAACGAATGACATTGACAACGCCGCCTCAAACGACGACACCGAAGACAATGATGACAATCGATTACAACAACAACATCATCAACATCGACACGAGCAACATCGAAAACATCGATAACACCACCAGAAACATCGACAACGACAGCACGATGACAATAACAAGATCAACAGCAACAACGACAACAACAGCTTAGAAAAGATAATATACAGCTCTGCAGCAGACGGAAACAACGAAGGCTACAAGACTTCTGCAATACAACTTGACGACGACCGAGACATATGGATGGATCTATCGCCAACTGCAGACTAGGAAGCCGTTGTCGAAAGCGCAGCGCGGAAAAAGAATCAGAATATCGCGGCGCGAACATCAACCAACCAACCAACCAATCCTCGCGACCGACGAACCGACCGACCAAGCATTTTGCCGCCTGTCTTTGTAGACTTTTCACAGCTCGTGATGTCGAGTCGACCCGAGTGACCCATGTTAACACGCCTTCTCCCGTTGAGCTCTTGCCAAGTTTCCGCCGCCACTGTATTATTATTATTATTTGCGAGACTTTCATTGTCCACTTGCTCAATCCATGACGGCCACAATGAGTGGGCCGACTCCATCGGCCCTACAGACAGCCGAGGATAGCCTTTGCTCTGCTTTCTTGGTCTCCTGTGATCTCATGCAGGCGTTAGCCAGGTCTTTGACGAACAGGTCAGTTGCCTCACTGTGGCAGGTTTTAGAGTCTCGACTGCGATGCGTACGAAAAGCTGCCAAACCACGAACAGATCAGTTGCCTCACTGTGGCAGGTCTTAGAGTCTCGACTGCGTGCGTACGAAAAGCTGCCAAGCCTCGCGGTTGGTTCGAGTGTGGATGGTTTACCAGCTCTTCTGAGAGCTTGGCGGGCTTCGCTACTGAGTGTTGCGTGACTGCGGAGTCTACCGAGGCTCTTTTGAGACAACTCAGTGGGTGAAAGCCGTTCGAGTGCACGGCCCCCTGCGACACCCTGTACGGCTGCTTCGATCTGATGAAGAGGTGGAACCGCCGCTAGAATTTGTCTTCTCTAATTGTAAGCCATGGCTTTCTTTGTGGCGGTTCTTCACAAGGAGGTCAATTCGCAGATGATTGGCTAAATAGAGCTATACTTCTTCTTGACTGGGCTGCTAAGACCCTGTAGTGAATTATTGGTAAACAAAACGAAGGAATAACTCCGCTTACTACATTACGCATGCTTTATTCGTTCAGAAGACGTTCTGATAAAGGAATGCTTTGGCCTAGCATGTCATGCAAGTGACGTGGCTGCAGACTGTTCAAACTATCTCTGTAAAGGGGAATAACCGTAGTGCTGCCAATATCAGGGCAGCGAGCGAGGTCAAAACATTCTCGTAGCTCTCAAGAGTGGGCTGCCAAAAGAATTCTATCAATATTATCTAACAAGCTATGCTGATCTAACCTGAAATTGAAATCATCTAATGCTTTAGCATGGGCTTCGGCGAAAGTGGTTGCTCTTGCTGCGTGAGATCTATGCTCGCAACTCTGAGATTTTGGCGAGCGTGCTATAGGGTCATACAGGTTGCTCAGGTCGATCAGCAGAAGTACGAGGTGTGTTCAAAAAGTATCGCGACTTTTGTGTTTTTTTCAAAAATTATTCATTTATTCATGAATATCTATTTTGTCCCCTTCAAAGTAATCCCCATGAGATATTATACACTTGTGCCAACGGTTTTTCCAATCTTCGAAGCACTTCAAAAAACCATTTTTTTTATCTTGTTCAGTTCCTCCTTCGATGCCGTCTTTATCTCGTCAAGCGTAGCGTAACGTCGTCCTTTCATGGGCCTCTTCAGTTTAGGGAACAAGAAAAAGTCACAGGGGGCCAGATCTGGGGAATACGGTGGCTGCGGCATCATTAGTGTGTTGTTTTTGGCCAAAAACTCGCGCACAAGCAACGATGTGTGAGCAGGGGCGTTATCGTGGTGCAAAAGCCAATTTTTGTTCTTCCACAAATCCGGGCGTTTCTGGCGGATTGCTTCGCGCAAATTGCGCATAACTTGCAGGTAATATTCCTTATTGACCGTTCTACCCTGTGGCATAAACTCATGATGCACCACGCCCCTGCAATCGAAGAAAACTGTCAGCAAAACTTTCACATTCGACCGAACTTGGCGCGCTTTTTTCGGTCTTGGTTCGTGCGGCAGCTTCCATTGAGATGATTGAGCTTTGGTTTCCACGTCATAACCATAAACCCACGATTCGTCACCAGTTATGACCCTCTGGAGCAAATTTGGGTCGTCGCGGACAGAGTCCAACATCTCATTAGCAATGTTCATGCGATGCTGTTTTTGGTCGCAATTGAGCAATTTTGGTACGAATTTCGCGGCGACCCGTCTCATGCCCAAATCATTGATAAAAATCGAATGGCACGAGCCAATCGATATGTTTAGGTCCTCAGCAACTTCTCTAACGGTGATTCGACGATTGGCCAATACCATTTTCTCCACTTCATTAATTTTTTCGTCTGTTGTTGAAGTGCTCGGGCGTCCGGCACGCTCTTCGTCGTTCACATCTTCTCGGCCGTCTGAGAACATTTTGTACCACCGATAAACGTTGCTTCGGTCCAAGGTAGCTTCTCCGTATGCCACAGTCAACATTCGGAATGCATCCGCGCACTTAATTTCGTTTTTCACACAAAATTTGATACAGGTTCTTTGATCCATTTTTTTGAATAGGTAAAAATCGAAGACGATCCAAAACACGTGCAAGCAAAGCAGCTGTCAACAATTAAGTGAACATTCAAAATGGCCGAGCTTGTCGGCATAAGTGAGAGACATGAGTACCAACATAACGCCACAAAAAATCAAAATTCGAATATACGTAACCCGCGAAAATTCAATTTGAACACACCTCGTATATCAATCGAGAGCCGTAGTTGGGGTGGTGGGGCAACCGGGGGGTGCTGCCCCTATATTTTCTGTTAATTGGCTGTGTGCGTACCCTTGGGAGTGTAGCCGGGCTTTGTAAATTCGCAGGGTCTGCACAGTTTTAAGTTAGTTCCCAACCGCAGAGTGTGCAGATGTATGAAGCCTGAGACAAGGGAGGCATTGGCCAGAGATTCTCACTTCTCTGTTAAGACTGTGTCGTTTTTGACTAAGTATGCTGGTTATTCAGGCTATCTTTTGCTCAATGATCGGTTTAGCGAACTTTGAGAGAGTGTGGGGACTTTTTCGTATGGCTTTGTTATTCGAGCGTCTGCGTAGACTCTTTGCACCGTAGACGCACGGTGGTTAGAAACAAGATCGCCGCCACAGTTAGTGCAGCGGGTCTTTTTGCGTCACTTCCACATCTGGTGCTCGGGACGGCCGCACTCCATGCATGTTGAGGCTTCCTTCTTCTGATATGATCTGTGCCGTGTGACCATAGTTGACATGACACTGAAGTAGGCAGCAAAGTGGAGACTCAGCGCATAACGCTTGAAAAAGTTCCTCAGCAATACAGACCTCATAAAACCGACCTCCCGTTGAACTTGAGACGTACTCTGGAAAATGTATTCTACCCCTTTCATGATTCATTGTTCGTTTGGCATGTGTACCTAAATACACATGTCGCTCTATTATCTATTATATATTAGAAGCTACTATTTTAAATGACGTCTTAGTCACTACGTGTTGCGATGGCAAAGTTTTTCTTCTATCTAATCTATGATTCTTTACAGTAATACACTTTAATAAACACGACTTGAGCTATCTGGTATTATGTGATGGAACTTTAGCATCCGCTTTGTTGGGAAGCTTTAGGCAACTGTTGGCAAAGATTGTTCAGGTTGCACGGTTTCCCACAGAATTTCCGTTTGGTTGACTATCAGGGTGTCTTAGTAGGGCCAAGAAGTTTGCCTGAGCCAGCTACGGCCGGACTCAACTGCACACCGCAGGAGGTCGCTAGAGCACCTTTTGTGCCGGAAAGCTTCATGGCTACGCTTATAGCTTGTACGCTTGCGGAATGCTGTAGAAAGGAAGAAGTTTTTTACAAATTGCTTCACTGTCTTCTAAGAGATTAGCAAAGCAGATGACAAACATGGCAATATTCGATAGAGAGTGTGAAGGACTTTGTGTTCTTCATTGCACATTTTCCTTGCAGCTATTCTCTATTAGATATTTTCCTTATCAAGGAACTTCAACTCTTTCGTTTTGTTTGTGTGGATTCCCAATTGACTTACTTTTTCCACTAAGCTGTGCGGTCTTTTTTTTTCGTAAGATTAATGCCCGTGTACGGTTTTTTTTATTGTCATGGCTGATTTTAAAGCCACTTCGGCATTTAATACGGGGGACTCGTGCTGCATAGAAGTCCCCCGGGCTGGACGGTTAACGCCCCGAGTGACACTCGGTGGTACCGTCCGGGACGCCTGCTGCCTTGGCTTAATAGGCAAAATGAGCGAGAAGTGGCCACACGAACGCAGACCACCGGTCGAGAGGGCCTTCTGGCCCCGTATTTTACGGGGAACCCCTGCTCTGGAGTGGTCCGATGCCCTTCGGGGAGAAGGTATATTCCGGGGTGTAACGCGGAATCGCGAGGTGAATGCGTCTAATCGGTACGGTGGAGTAGTGTGGTACCCCCATTCCAAACCTCGATAGGGGGGAGGGTGGGGGATCTGCTGGCCTGTCAATTCGGGCTGGTGGGCACTCCCGTTCGGGTCCGCGCGTATTAAATCGCGGTTAAAGGGCGGGAGTGTAAGTATTTCTCTCTTTTGCTTGCCCGGTCTGGGTCTCGGACCCGGGCCTTCTGAATGCAAGGCAAAGGCTTTGCCACTAAGCCACCTTGCTCGGTTAAGTCTGACAAGCCACTGCCGTACATAAAGTTGATTTAGGTACAGCACTGTTGCTCTTTGCCTCTTGGAGGTGTTCAGATCATATAAGGGACAATACGGGTTTAGCGCTTGCAATTCCTCATTCATGTAGTGGGCCAATTAATGAGATAGAGAGGCCAATAGTATGCATAATGGGGCAAATTTGAAAGTTAAAACAGGTCTTAACATAACTAAGACAAGTTTAAGTAGAGCGTATTATATGACTGCTGAATGTTGCCAAATTAGAGAAGATCTCTGTAAGTTAAAAAACAAATTGTTAGATTCCTGCACGTGGCTGTTTGCGCGCCAAGATAGAGCGCAATTTTTATATTTTATACGTACACACACAATACTTCTATCTCAATCCTCTTGTGTAAAGTTCTTAAAATAGAGCCGCCTGTCTGCTCAATCCGTACGGCGGACGCGCGCCGCATGAAATTTCGAGCAACAAGGAAAACTCTATTTTATATTCTTCAATCACAGATGTTTAAAACGATCGTCTGCCAAAATATCGGCAATCAAACCTTACTGTGTATATGTATAAGTTCTCTTAAAATATTACTGTTGTTGTTATTGTTGCTGTCGTTCTTGATAGATAACTCAAATTATCATTGATAGCTTAAGAATACTTTCATTACTAAGCAGGCACCGTCAACGAATATATCGCTTTGGCCAATTAGCGCAATAACAAAACAACAACAACAACAAGAACAATAACGGCAACCACAACAACATGACAAATAACAACAACTGCTCTCTTTGAGTTCAACTTCGGAGCCTGCTGTCGGGGTGCTGTACGGTAGACGGGCGTAGGCTGTCAGCACAACACAGAACGCGCGCAAAAGAACGCTACGTGGCTTCTAATGACTGGTTACGTCAACTATTTCGCCCGTCCATTACTTCAAATGTGTCTGCGCAACGCGTGTGGTCAGCGAGAAATCTCGGCGACATCTGTGTAGATCTGAATTGTTGTTGTTGTTGCTGTTGTAATGCTCTTTGTAGTTTTCTGCTTGGTAATTATTGTTTAGTGATGCTGTTGCTGCTTATTGTTGTTTGTTGTTGTTGTTGTTGTTGTTGTTGTTGCTGTTGTTGTTGCACAGCCGCAACAGTATAGTCATAGTACAATGAACACATTTTGCCTGAGAAGGTAGACCATCTCTATTCCGAGGGATTTGCCATCCCAAAGGCAGCCAATGCGATAGCCTGGCTGACCCAGTAAGTAGGACAACAGTGCAGCAAAAATGTAGTGTCCACAGTGAGTATCCTGTTCTGTCGTTATGAAATTAAAGCTCTTTTTAACGTCCGCGTAAGGAATACGCTGGCATTTTAGCTTGTCGGCTGACTGCCTTATTCTCTAGCGCCAAAGAAAGCATCGACGCCAACCGCAAGGTGGCATACGTTAAATTGACTGCAAACCAACATCATACTAAAAGTCACACTGCGGCTGACGGGCGGAAGGCTGTTCGTAGGCTGCCATATATGTATACAGTCAGAACAGAGAGCGGCATTATCGTGAATCTTCTACCGGTGATACTGAATAATCTGGCAAAAATGACCTTAGTCGGCATTGCTTATGTGAACTCAAATACCGAACTATGTTCGTCGGTTTGTGTCTACATACGGACGGAAATGTCGGAAGGATTAAATGGTGATTTGTATCGAGAACTGCAATCTGTCGACGCTTTACTGATCTGCCGTAAAATATATATGATACTGTAAGTTACATTTTTACGGCCGTAATAGCTATATTACTTTAAACTTTTGTTCGTAAGGACCTAGTGCAAGATGATGACGCTTATGACTTCGACCCCGTTCAGCAAGATTTTTACGGCTTGGAAGTCTCACTAAACTTTCGAGTGTTCTGAGATTTTTTTCACGCTTCTCTTTCTGCTTCCTGTACATGCGCCTGAAAGCAAACCCCCTCCGTTGCAAATGATTTCCAACTTTACGAACTTGTTCACAAATTCAGTTTTCCTTCGTTGCAATTCTAGTACATCTTTATTGCCAAATTGACCACCTCTTTAGAGTTTAACCACCGCCACTGTTTTCTCCTAGTTAATGATTAACCTCAGTTTATCCATAAATTAATAGGGGACGAAGGCCGTCACCCTGGGCCACTTCGCGGTAGCCCACGTAGTACTAAGTTTTACATGCGGCAGTTTGCATTTTGGGTTTTACAAGTGAAGATTAAGTTTCCCTAAACAAACGGACGCTGAGTTAAAGGGCCTTTATGGAGTGGCTAGGTTAAGGGGAAATTGTATTCGCTCTGACGGCCCATACAGTAGCAGCTAAAGGGGTTCTTTGGTCCGATATAGAGACAATAAAACAATTGTGTGCTCTAGTAGACTAATTACCTCAGTGAGTTGTTTTGTTCGGTTCTAGTTTTCGACAAACTGACAAAACGTTTTGTGGAGAAGAATCTGTCGACCACACATAAGAAGATTATTTCGAAACACTTTGTATTAGCATTTCTACACAGATAGTTTTGTTGCATTCGCGCTTTGTGTACTATAATATTACTTCGGCTACGGTTACTGACCGCTGCCCGCTTATCTTTAGCGGGTCTTATCAACCCGAGGAGGACAACCCTTGACACTCGCCTGCACGCTTTGCTGGTCCGAAGCTAGAAAGCGTCGTATGTAACAGTCCGATAAGCTTTAACGTGCCTATCTAGGAGCCGTAGAGTCTGGTATCCTCCTAAGGTGCATATAATAATCCAAGGCGTACAATCTACCAGGATGACATTTTTTGCATACAAGGGAGGAGTGGGGGGAGGGGGCTAATTTGTCTATGCGCAACCGTTTTGTCTAAATGTTAGTAGTGGGCAATTTGTGGTGTTTGTGGTCTATCTGTGGAGTCTATCTCCTGTAGTACAAGCGACAAGGCACATCGTAATTAATGGTGTCAAAACAAAGTGACTAAAGGGTCCGAGATTCGCCTTATCGCCTATAGGAGGCACGACTACGTAATGCAACGCACGTTTTGCCCTCATGCCGTTTAAGCTGCTTCCTTTATTTTACGTTTGGTATGAGGGGAGAGGGGAGGCGTCGGGGCTACAGTGGGGCTCCGGTGGCCAGCGTATGCAAGAATGCGAAGGTGTCGATCAGAGTCGGCTGTCGCCATTCTAGCGTGTTTCCTCCAGCGGGGTACTGTATTTAGAGTGTTGTAGTTCCGTCGATCGCACTGGACTCGCTCAAACAACAACAACGGCGATGACGTCAATTCTAGCAACAATAATAAGTATAACAACAAATGGAGGTGCAACAGCCACGGCAGCAGCAACAGCGACAACAGGAACAGCAACACAGATAACGAGAGAAAAAGCAACAGCAACAACAACAGAAATAACGACAGAAACAACAACAACAACAACATAAACTTGCGCAGCAACGACAACAACAACAACAATGACGACAGCAACAACAACAACAACAACGACGACGACTACAACATGGTACTAGATCGCTCTGTTTTCTTGGCAAGTGGGGGTTTTCGTCCACAAAATCTCGTTGCGGACTCACTGCCTTCTCCCCTCCCCCCGCCCCCCGCCCCCCGCCTCCTCCCAACGAAATCCCGCACCCAGAGCGATGCGAGGCCGCAAAATCATCGAGAGCAAAGCTGGCCACATACCAACGCGTTTGGAGGCGTCGCCGCTGTTCTTCTTCTTCTTCTTCTTTCATGATTGGCGTTTCGCGACCAGACGCGCCTCTCTACGCTCGGCTGAGTATACAGCGACGGTATAAGGGCCATTGCGGCGGCGGCGGCGGCGGTAGTGGTGGTGGTTGTGACTGCGTACGCTATTCGTCTAACATTACGATAACGTTTTCACGCCTACCGGTTAGTGCCGAAGACAACCCTACAGATATACGATCATTCGTACATAGATACATACGTAGGTTCGTACGTATGTATGTAAGTACGTCGCATGTACACAACAACAAACGTAGCTCTGATCATCATCATTTCGGTTTTGGGCCACGATAATTGAGTCATTATTCGAGGTTATCGTTATGTGTGGTGTCTACCACGACGATTAAATGCCGGCCGACATTACCACTGCCGCCACTATCACGTCGTCGTCGTTGTCGTCGATGATTTTTACTTCTAATACTATTACTACTACGACTACACCTGCTAATACTACTACTACTACTACATCTACAGCAACGCCTACTCTATCAAAATCGAACTTGAACGCCGACGGCTCTCTTCTTAGCATACAGAGTAGTAGTAGTAGTAGTAGTAAAGACGTCATCGAATCTCGCCTCGTCGTCGTCATCATCACTCGTCACAGAAATCGCTATCATCATGACCACTAGTATTAGCAGCGTCAACAGCAAAATGCCTTGCTTATTTTTGCTCTTACTCTCACCCTTCCTTTCTGTTTCTCTCAACCCCTCGCTATTCCTCTCTCTCTCTCTCCCTCCACTCTCTTCCAACAATCCTTCTATCCCTTGACATCCCTCCATATCTTCTCTCTCTCTCTCGCTGCCTCCATTCCTCTGTTCCTATTGACCTACCTTCCTCTATGACACCACCACGTGTGTTTGTGTCGATATCTGGTAATGTGGCCAAAGGCCAACAACGAAAAAAATAAATAAATAATATATATATATATATATATAGAGAGAGAGAGAGAGAGAAGAGAGAGGAGAGTCAATAATTAAAAGACATGCATTCCTTGCTTTCATCACTCGCTGCTCCAGCTCGAGGAATTTGGCTGAGCAATTGAGCAGCTTTCTGCATTGCGGCGTGACGCAACTTGAAGTGTTCTCGCGGTCGGGAGAAGTCAATTGGCGAAATCGCTGTGGCGGAACCTATCTGACCGTGGTCGTCGTCGTCGTTGTCGCTGCTGCCGATGCTATAATAATTGCGTTCTGATGATGAATTAAACAATAACAACAACAGCACCATCGGTAGCAACAACAACAACAGCAGCAATCTATAACATAATATAATAACAAAAAGAGCAACATGGTCGACAAAAGCAACATTTGCTAGAATGACTGGTACACTGGCAACAACTGCTAGAAAAACAACAACAACAGCAGCAGCAGCAGCAATAACAACAACAATATCAAAATTATAAAAAAATTAAGCAACAACAATACCTGCTGCAGCAACAACAGCAAAAACCTCAACAGCAACTGCTTTTCCGCTGCTTTCCGCTAGTTTGTCAAAAGCATCTCTTCGGCTCTGTGTGTCCCCAGCAGCTGTGTTCGGTGCTGCGTTTCCCTCTCGAACTGTACCGGGATCGTAGCGCATACTTATTCGTACGTCAAGTTAAATCCTTGATTAGAAGCCGATCGATGCCAGGCGAGACTGCGTGTGTCGAATTAATCAGAACAACAATCGTAGACAACAACAGCAGAAGCGGCAGCAGGAGTGGTAACAACCGCAAACAATCTGACCCTGCCTCCGTTCCTTCGAATCTTTTTCTGACGTTATTTTTTCTGCCCTCTACTTTACGTACCGATTTTCATTGGACATCTAAATCGCCGACCTGTTTTCGCACAGCTGCTGACTGACATACTACAACAACTAAAAGATCTGTCGGCAACATGTGCAACGTAGCTGAGCTTTCGTATATTTATGTATATATATATTATATATATATATATATATGGTTATGTAATTTCACAATAACAACGAAATACATATGCATACGTTTAATTAGGTTAACTGCATGCATTACAAGATGACTAAATCGAACAGAACAGAGAAAGTAAGTACGGTTCACGTAGCGACAAGCACTGAGCTTCAAATTATCTTGTTCTACTGTATTTTTCTAATTTTTACTGCCTAGAGCCCTCTGGAGGCAGTTATTGTTCGGAGAGGGCCGTTGTTCACAGTAAATATGAGTGTGCGCACTGTAAGTGGTTTTCCTGCGCAGTACATTTGTTTTGATGTGTGCAAGGCAAAATAACGTTTCGTGTAGAAGAGCAAATTTGGAGTGTTTTGTCCTTCGAAATGGTCCCAGTGTTGTCTAAGACGGTAGTGCGCATTTAGAAGCAGACGGGCACAATTCCGCCACCAATACTGGCCAATTCTGGTTTCAAAAACTCTAAAATGGTGGTGCGATACGCCAAATTTCCGGCAACCCTAACTTGTTTAAGAAAAGGTTGCGCATTGAAAAATGAGTAGATGCGCGTATGCCCTATGCTTTGACAAGGACCGGTTTAGTAATGTGTGATGGATAAACATTGGGTCGATAAAATATTAAAGTTTTTATTTGCTGCCGTTGCTTCGACAAAGCCAGACGGTTTACTGCAGATCTTTACTGCTAGCAACTACAGCAAATGCAAGGACAGTTAATTAAGATCGTCTTAAAATTTGTCAATTAAAAAATAATTTATCTTCCCCACGGGCAACAAGCGACTTCAAGAAAATTTACAAACCCTACAAAAATACCCAACACCATTAGCGTAGCATTAATTACGGAGTACAATTCGTCTATCGAAACGATAACTCCCTTAGAGCGTACACGAAGTGCGTAAAAGACTATTTCACCTCCAAAAACTAAAGGTTTTTCAAAGCATGAATTAAAGTGTTGTTTAGTTGCTGGCGGAGTGACATTACGAGTTGGAGAGACTATCTTAAGGGACCAAGTGCATACAGCAGCGCTTACAACTGTAAGTAAATGTATTGTTAGTAGGGTGGTCTAACAAATAGGCTAACTACAGCAATGACTGCGGCGCTGGACATGGCCATTAACATTTTAGCTAGTGACTCGTAACACAGGCGTGTCAATGCACCGGTAGCAGAGGCAAAACGGAGCAACCTGGAAGGGCAGGCACACCGTACCTCAGCCGACGCTGAAGCCATACGGAGAAGCGTAGAGTACAAACGTACTTCTAAACATGTTTTTGCGTACGTTGCTAACAATCTTAGAGTCACAGTCGCAAGTATCACATCAAGTAGTGTGTAGATATGTATATTTACACAAAAGCAAATTACCTGCACTCTGCAGGTCTCATATGCAGAATATGCTAATGTACTCTTAGTCTTGTGGTTGGTTTACTTCATTGTGTCGCAGCAGCAGTGCGGGGCAAGCAGTTGCAAAACTTGCTTGCGATCGCACGACGTGTGATCAAGCGAAATCTAAGTAGGTGAGCCGGAGAAGCCAAATAGATATACTGTGAAGAATTTAGATCACCATATATATATATATATATATAGGAAGTAGTCTCGCAACAGAGGCAATCTTTGGCGCAACGGTGCTTGGATGGTGGCCTAGCGGCGATCGTTTAATGGCCACAACGCAAAAGCTTGATGTTTCTGCTGCTGGTGCCGCCGAGCTGAAGCGGAGTACAACAACGAGGCCATCGACGCCGAAAAGCTATCGGGAGGTCTCCCTCCGAGAGAGCAGATACTCGATCTCGATCCAAAGCGATCTCAACAGTGCCGCCCGGATCTGTCATCGTTGTCGTCGTCTTCGTCTTCAATTGGCGGGCAGTTGACGAACATCGTGGCGTCACCTTGTTTTGCTGTTGTTGTTTGTTGTTGTTGTTGTTGTGGTTGGTTGTTGTTGTTGTTGTTTGTTGTTGTTGTTGTTGTTGTTGTTGTTGTTGTTGTTGTTGTTGTTGTTGTTGTTGTTGTTGTTGTTGTTGTTGTTGTTGTTGTTGTTGTTGTTGTTGTTGTTGTTGTTGTTGTTGTTGTTGTTGTTGTTGTTGTTGTTGTTGTTGTTGTTGTTGTTGTTGTTGTTGTTGTTGTTGTTGTTGTTGTTGTTGTTGTTGTTGTTGTTGTTGTGTTGTTGTTGTTGTTGTTGTTGTTGTTGTTGTTGTTGTTGTTGTTGTTGTTGTGGTGTTGTTGTTGTGGTTGTTGTTGTTGTTGTTGTTGTTGCTGTTGTTGCTTGTTGCTGCTGTTATTGTTACTTTTGTTGTCTTGCGGTTGTTTGATACGAGAGAGTAAAATGACGTTCGTTCGTTTACTTTTTAATTTTACTTTTACTTTCGGTTGTCGTGCGTTTGGGTGCGTCGTCTTGTGTCTTTGTCAGCGGCCAGGCTCCGTCAGTCGCCGGTCAGCTAGGTGGCCATTGCATTTTCCTTATTGCGCCTGATAAGGCGGTTCCTTATTGGCTATTTATCTCTGTCCTTTGGTATCGATTGACCAAGCGACCGAGAAGACAAGCGAGCTATCCAACAATTAATCAATTAGTCGGACGATCTATCTATCTATCTATTGAGGTTAGGTATCGCGTACTTGAAACTGCTTTATTTCAAGCACCGTTTTGTTTTGCTTTTTCCTCTGCTTCATCATCGTCATCATAATCGTCGTCGTCGTCGCCGCCGTCGTTCATATATTGATTTTGTTTGTTGCTGCTGATGTGGGTACTTGTTGACAAACTTAAACGATTTGCCTGTAGTAACAACAGAAAAGGTAACCCCAGAGCCCCCGTAACAACAACCCCCGTCCGCCTTTTCCCCCGTGCTAGCTGTTATAGTATGAGTTGGTGAGTCATGAGCAGTTGTAGTATGACAAGCCGTGCAGAGTAGTGTCGTAAGTGACCTCCTGCATGTTGTTGTTGTTGTTGTTGTTGTGTTGTTGTGTTGTTGTTGTGTTGTTGCTGTTGCTGTTGTTGTTGTTGTTGTTGTTGTTGTTGCTATTGCTGTTGTTGTTGCTATTGCTGTTGTTATTGTTGTTGTTGCTGTTGCTCTTGCTGTTGATGTTACTGCTGTTGTTGGTGCCCTTGTTGCTGCCGTCATTGTTTATGATGGCAGATGGTGACGTCCACTCACGTACGCAGTTGTGCCGGCGAGCAACTTAGTTCGCACCACAGTGTTACAGCAGCGTCTGCACAGCGCGATTGCTGCTCTGATCGTTGGCACGGTGGTCGTCCCGAACGACCGATGAACCAGCCGTTGAATGTTTTCAACCTCACGCCATGAGGAAAATACGCGACGACGACGACGACGATGCATGATAGCATTGACGATACTATTGCTGACGGCGTTCGCCATAGTGATTGTAACCCCGATGTCGATGATGATGATGACGATGCTGCTTATGCTGCTAATAATGTCGAGGGGATGGACATGATAGTAGTAGTAGTAGTAACAATCGATATTGAAAATGATGAGGATGATGATGATGATGGTGCTGCTGCTGCTACTGCTGATAATAACGAGGACGCCCATGGTTCCGTCGCTGTCTTATCTCGGCGCGGGACCGTGGCGACGCTCGCGTCCAAGACGGTAGTGACGGAGGCGTGGCGTAGTACCATAGACGCCCCCTCCCACTGTTGGCTGGACTGGGTCAACTGACGGTGTCGCGTCGACGATTCTATAACGTTGACTAGTCACCGAATGAAGAAGCTAATTCAATGCACTCGTCTCTAGGTAGGTAACACTGTTCCTAGTAGCGCTGGCTGGATGGTGTTAGCTCGCGGGATTACAATGGGCCTCGATAGAAAAGTACTAAACTAATTAATAAGGCTCGTAGTACTACCAATAGTAGTAGTAGTAGTGATAGTAGTAGTAGGAATGCCACGATACATTCAGAAAAGTTCGCATCACGTCCGTCGCCTTTCGTTTACCTTCTCTGTGACGCAGGAGAATATAATACAATACAAATATATCCTTTATTTCTTCTATTTAAAGGTGTCGAACAAGAGAAATCTTATATTATTGGGTAAATAAGGGATAATAATAATAATAATAATAATAATAATAACGGGAAGAAGAGGAAGAAGAAGGAGAAAAAAGAATAATAACGAGAAAAAGACGGATGACGACGTAAAACATGCGTTCAAACTACATTCAGCGTTTACTGCGAATAGGGCACAGCGAACGCGGCTGGCCTTCTGGTTGGTTCTTTGAATGGAAGCATTCCATGTAATATGGCAACAAATGGCAACAAGAGGGAGGACTTCGCCGTCCGGCGATCAATATGATTGTCAAACGTAACTAAGACTTCGTGTTGGATTGCCCGCAATATGGTGACGTTTTGCTCTTGGCTGTGCACACACACACAAGCCGAAATTAAACGTACGGGTTGGACTGCTCATCGTGCTCGGTCGGCGGTTTAGGTGAGAGCTTAGTTTGGCTAGTTGTAGATTGTTTATCGCGTTAGGCCAACACGTACATATCGTTAGACATCGAGTGAATGCCTACGCTATGCCGTCGCTGGTGTGCGAAAATGCATGTTTGTTCCCTTTCATCTAGTAAAACGACAGCAAAAAACAAAGCACACACACACAGTTATAGTAAGTACACAAGTAACAAAGTATAGGCGCGAGCAGTACAAACTGCAGCAAGAGAAGTAGTTGTAGTAATAGTAGTAGTAGTAGTAGCAAAAATAATAAAAACAGCCGTAACGCCAGCAGCTGCAGAAGTAGCAACCACAACAGCAGCAGCAACAGCAGCAACAACAGGAGCTAAGTGGGAAACCAGGAAGAAACGCAGTTGGTGGTAGCGGCGTCGTCATTGGAGTCGCCGCCACCGCCGAGACATAGGTACGAGTACATCATGGGCGCGTTCGCCGTCGGATCGGGCCAGGCCAGGTCGTACCGTACCGGATCACATCGTAACGTATCGTATCATGGCGTATCGCATCATGGTGTATCGCATCACATCACACAATAGGCAGACAGACAGAGAAAGATAGAGTGAGTTAGAGAGAGAGTGAGATCTAGTGAGAGAGATAGAGAGAGAAACCGCGAACATCTCCTTCACGGTCGGTTGTTGCGTGGACTATCATCATGCTGCCGAGAGCTCAGAGAAGGGCGCCCGGGCGGACGGACGGACAGACAGACGCACGCAGGAGGAGCCAGTGGGTGGCGGAGGCGTTCTGCAGCTGCATCTGTAGTGGCCGGTGATGGACTCTCACTCGGTCCATTTACTTACTCAGCCCACTCTTTCACCCGACTCTCTGTATCGTCTCGAGTACGACTGCTGCGATTTCGACGACAACTACAACAGCACCGCCGCTACCAATTCGAGATGCTACGGCGATGACCGAGTGTTCGGCATCGCTGAGCGAATTCATCCGTTCGTTGTCTTCCTCCTGCACGGCACGCACGGCGTTTCTTACGTCCTCTCGCTGTGCCCGCCCCATCGCTTGGGTTCTCTTTCTGTCTCGATCTAGCTCTCTAGCCTTTCCCCTCTCGCTCGCTAGCTCTCTCGAATTATGGCTTTTTGTGCTCTCTAGCCAGCTCTGGCGGGAGGATCCCGTCGATCGAATTCACATATAGATAGATACAGCTGTGTCGCATGCCGGGCGGCTCCTGGTGTGTTTGCCGCTCCGAGACGCGACAAGACAAGATGGCGGCAACGGACGACGACAACCACGTCATGTGGCGTATCGACTTTGGTGCCGGTAGTCACCACATCGCTACAGCGGCCGCCACGCAAAAGTACCGTATGCCGGCGCCACTATGGTACACGGGTGTATATATATATATATATATATAGATAGATAGATAGATTTATGTTTGTTACGTTGACAATAGTGATGATTGTCGACGTCGACTGGTACTGGAGGGCGGGGAGGGGGAGGGGCGCTGTATGGGGTAGGGGCGGGTGCGTATCCTCGTTTTGAGGAAAGTGATTTCGTCGTGTGCCGATGGTTGTGTGCCGGCGGGCTACACACTACGCGGCTCGACAGAAAGACTCACTCTCGCTTCAAACTCATGTGCTGCTCCCCGGTTTATTTCTCTCTACCTCTCTCGTAGCCACGCAGGCAGGCAGGTAGACAGAAAGACAGACAGACACACACGCACGCTCATTGTAGACGTTCGTATCCACTTTCTCTCGTGAATGACGATGGTAGTTGCCGTACCGGTGCTGCCACAGAACAGATAGATCTCCGGCTTTCACCGGAGGTTCGTCCATGCGCCCGTCCATGTTTCTGTTTGTCTATCTCTGTCTGGTCGAGGTGGAGGATGTCGACAGAAGGGCAACGCACAGTGACGGCGAACGCAGCAGTGTCTTGCCTTTGGGGGTTGGATACAGCGCGGTCACCCTTGCACTAGAGGTTCGGCCTCTCCGGTTGCCCTTCTAGACGACAGCGTCGAGGTCGTGCACGACGCCTTTGTGCCTCCTGTGTGATCTGTTGTCTCGATCTGTCCCGAAAGCCCAAGAACCCAGCGAACAGCAGCGGTAGCCGTTTTGCTGGTGTTGTGAACCGGCGTGTCAGCTAAGCCTTTTCAGCGATTGCCACCGGTCCTTCTGCTGTAAAAATTCCGGGCCTTCTGCTGTGAAAATCCGAAGCATCGGGGCGGTTTCGGATATTTGGTTGTTGTTCTTGTGGTTCTGGTGTTGTCGTCGTCGTCGTAAGATTGGACCGTGTAGCTAGGATGATAAACATGACCATACTGCCTGTAGTTTGTGACCGAGGTTCTGCGACCCTTCGAGAAGATTTGCTGCCCACCCCAACATCTTCCCTGCGGCTACGCACACGGGTGTCTGTGGATGTGTGAGTGTGTAAGCCTGTAGCGGGACGCTATTCTTCGGTGTTCAGGACCGTAAGATGCTAATAAGTGTATAGAAAGAGATAGAGAGAGGGAGACGACAACGACACCGACAGCGGTGGTGGTAGTGGTGCGAAGCGACGAAGTGCGCGTTGCAAGGAGGATTATCGTCGTCCACCGAGGAGCCCTGAGACCTCGACGAGCCCGGCCAGAGGTTCGCCCAAAACGGATATGGCCTTTTTAGGTCGAACGATCGGTGACCATCACGCACTCTTTCCAGAATGCATACTTCCTGACCACATGCAAGTACCTCTGTCTGTATCCGTATACTCGTTGTTTGTTGGACAAACGCTTGCAACCCCCACGTGCTATCCTTACGCTCCGCTAATCCGGGAATCTTTTTGTGCTGCAAAATTGCAATGTGTACGTATGTGCGCAAAGTAACATTGCGTAACACGTGGCCATATCCACCTCTCTTTCTTGTCCTGTATCGTGTCGGTGGTGACATACCTAAAGCGTAAAGCGTTCCTGAGCCTGCACTCCGCAAGTTGTCGTCGTGCGTTTGTTTTCTGTCATGAAGTATTTCTGTGGTGATTCACTGATGTGACTGATGATTAGAAAACGATGCGTGACTATTTTCTTCTCTGCCTAACGATTTTTCAGAAGTTAAACTAAAAATGTATGATTTAGTCCAGCTAAACTCACAATTATGGTTCATCCAGTACTGTGTAGGATAGCCTCCATATCCACAACATGGCAATGTCAGTTCATAAAAGGGATTACGCTTTTATTGATTTCATTCTATTTATGTTCTAATTCATCTAGGACGTGTGGCGTAGAGGTCATAGTGGAAATTGGCAGTTTATCTGTGTTGCCTTCTCTGAAATATATATATATATATATATATATATATATACATATATCCAAATTGCTTTCTAATAGACGAATTTGTGAGTGATACGGTGCAATGTATTGCTTGGGTTGTTCTTGTAGCAAACACATGGCTAGACAATAAAGGAGACCTGTGGGATTGCTTCGATGGTAGGCGTTGAGAGTGTGTGAAGTGGATACACAAAGTGAAAATATGTTATGTATATATATATATATATATATATATATATATATATATATATATATATATATATATATTATAAACGCTTAATTTTACTAAAACTGCATTCAAGTAATTGCAGCTTCAATGCTAAGTGGTGAGAACGCACTGCTCGACCGTAATCAGAGAACAGCCGGTGGAACGACACGCTGCTGTTTAAGTTTCGTGGAGCGCTAATTAACGACATACATCTCATGCATTTGCAAATAAGATTAGTCTGTATTACTGAACGCCTTTCTCGGGTGACATCCTAATGGCAGTGTCCCATTAGAGTAATAGCACTAACGGTGGCCGTTACGACCAGCCATTACGAAAACGCGCGTTTCCCAAAGAAGCTGTTGAATAGGCAACAAATTCATGCATAACTGCATTTATATGGTTCCGTAAAACGGCATCCTACAGCGTATCAGCGACACTTCCTACTGTATTGTACCATAGTCGAATAATATATAAATGCCGTCGATCAGGTAAAAATAAAAAATAAAAGAAATGCAATTACGCAAGCACTACGACAAAATTGAATTTTGTGTAACTTTCTGCGAAAACGTTTAGCCCAATTAGCGAGGTTGCGGCGAGAGTAATTTCAAAGTCGACGGACAGAATACAATCAATAGCCAAGAAACAATCTTGAGCGGGTAAGAAATCTACTATCAGGATAGGCGCTTCCATCTGTGTGCCCCACCTTCGATGCGCACGATGCCATGAACTGGGTTTAACTCGACGGTCTTCGTCCTATTTAAGTTGCCTTCAAAGTCCAGACTAGCTTGCAGGGCATGCAGAATTTAATGGCATTGCTAGAAGCGCCCTACGAAAGGTAGGAATACTACTCTCAGTGCCTAAACCAAAGTGTCTTAGTGGTAATAGCTAGGTGGAACCTGATAGATTCATCATTCATTTATGGTTGGTTACACGTTAAAGGCCACGTCTGGGATGTAACAGTCGCACGTGCGGCGACGTTGATGTACAATGCGTGATCGTTCAGTCAAGCTTGGATTCATAGTAGTTTGTACTTAGCATAGTTCAGTTGAGCCCGTGCAGGTTTTATATCACGCAGACCCTGAAAAGCGAGGAACTAATCTCGTGTCGCCATCAAGAAGAGAAATGACAGCCGGAAGACTGTGCAACTCTAGCTGACATTCATAGCTTCATACACTTTATAGTAGCTTTGTCCTTGTTACCTTGGGGACATCGAGCCTCGTCAGCGTAGACATTGAAAACTTCCTGAAGAACATCGCATCAAATTTACTAGAGGAAATCGAGCGGTAGACGCGAGGTACAGAAACCTTTAAAGCAGATGTTATATTTAGCCGTTTGTAGTGGGAATGCGGCTTGCAGCCAGGTGCCTTGGGCTGAGGTGTAGTGGCAGATGACCCTACAAAAAGTTGAACCGCATAAGTATTAGTAAAAATAGTAATGATTATAAGAAAATCAGTATATACGATGGTTTCTGCCTCGTTTTTGCGGCACATTTAGACCACTGATTGTTCAGATACATAATACGGATTGTACCAAATCATATAAGATGGTACTATAAATAGAAGATTTTACGTTAGCTTTATTAAGGTTCATCACTGCATGAGCATCCTTTATGGACTGTATGGAAGAGAAACCACACACAGTAGGTCTTGAGGATATTAGAGAGAACGAAAATGTCCTCCAATTATCCTTTAATTATAAGCATTTAAAAGTGCAACAGGTTTAACGCTAAGAGAGTTGGCGCGTGCATAATATAAATAACCGTCTATATCATTATAGGTTTCACAAGTGAAATTACAGTAAGACTCGCTTCGTTTGCAAATACAAAATCCAGATGGTACCTAATTTCGAAAGCAAGCGCTTGAACGTTTCTACTCAAATAGACGGGAATGCATATCTACTCTGCGTCTATATTCTGTCAATTGCAAATGTCAAGATTTTCTGAGTCTTCCAGAAAATGCTGAAGTTTACATTTGTCTCTATATATGCGAGAAATAAAGAGAGGGAGAAAATTGACACGTGTTTAAACGATACATCAGGTAAATAATATGAACAGCGCAATTGGCACTACGTGTATGGGCGGCCAGTAGACGAAATGAGTGATTGATGTCCTGTCTTGCATGTAAATAAGGTTTAAACTTGGTTTTATGTTATGTTCAGCCACGTGATTACCTATTTCTACGTATATTGATTGATTGATTTATTGTTCGCTTGGCATGTATACCTAAATACACATGTCACCCGTTTATATTAGGGGCACTTAGAGCGGCAGCATGCATATATGTTACCTACGCATCCATATAATCCATGTATATAGCCATCCCCTCCCTTTTGCGCTTTCTCTCTCTTTCTCTTGATTTCTGTTTATGCTCTTCCGCTTTGCAACTTCTTTGCTCGAAGGCGAAAACAGCTCCGTAAATTTTCTAAATTTATTTACACGTACATACACTTACCTACGTATAGACTGGTCTGCACATAAGTATGCTTGCGTCATTTCTGGCACTGCGGTGCCAACAAACGGATCTTGACGACCGACCCTTTGTGAGGATCTGGTAAACCGGATACGAAAAAATAGAGCTTGCTATGTAATTTTCTATGGATAAAAGTACTCTCTAAGTAAATACTTGTTAGAACAGAGGACATTGTGGTTTTCTTGTTGGTGCTAAAAGGAATGTCCATTCATCAGTATCCTAGTTTTGCAACATGATATATATATATATATATATATATGGGACGACCGGGAATTTCATTTAGAAGAAGTCGAAGAAATACGCCTTGTCTATAATGTTTTGCGACTCGCATCTCAGATATGTTGAGCTAGTGCGTTTCCACCTTTGGCGCCGAACCTACCTCGACTACCAACAGCAAGGTGTCCATAGTCAACTACATTTAGTCACACGGCCACAGTGGGGCAAACCGGCAAAGAGTGCCAAATATCATGGGAATAATTCGAGAATTATGATTGTTGTCAGTATTATTATGCCTATCGGTGGCGTTATTATTATTTTTATTGGCAAGCTGCAGGTCTCTTCAGAAGTGTGTTCGTATGTTACTTCTACACGAATACAAAAGACAGCGCCATTTGAGCGCCCACGCTAACCGCAAACTAATTGTCTCCCGATCTCTTCTATTTCAGATGCGGAAATGACGACGATCTCTCTGTTGCAAGGTATGCTAAGATTGAGGTTTTTTACGTTTTTTACCACAAACACGGCGACGGTGCCGTTTTCAAGTAC
>QVRM01004790.1:35000-45000 GCA_003439945.1 Dermanyssus gallinae
AAGAGAGCTAGAGCAAGGGAAAGAGAGAAAATGGCTATGCGCAATTGGAAGAGATACTTTGCGCTGTTCTGATGTGTGGAATCGTGTCCAATAAACTAGTAATAACTAACTTACTTAAAACGGATATGTGCTAACTAGATCAAGATTTCATTTAGGATAGAACAGCGCTCCGAAATAAATTTAACACAATATCTGTGAAAACTCTACTCACGACAACAAGGAAACAATACAGATAATAACACCAATAAGGCAAAACTGGCAAGCAGAATAACAAAATAGCTGCTGCAACAACAAAAACGACAACAGCAACGCTTAAACGGCAGCTACATCTTATGTAGCTGCCGTTAAAGTATACAGTATTGTATATAACAACAACATAGAATACAAAAAACAAACAAGCATCACGTGAATTGTCTAACACTAACAGAAAAATGCAAGTGACCATAATTATCTTCAACACCAACGAGTAACCCCCGGATACACGCGCGTTCGCGCACATCGATATTGTATAATAGAAGCTCATTGATATTGTATACAAGAACTTTATCGCATCACATCTGAAAGTCACAATCACCAGCATAAATTAGTGCTAGGTGACGCACAATACTTTACAGACAGTCGACCAACTCGGATTGGCTACCAACGGTTGTGTGATCAATTAACCAGCCACCCCACTTATTAGTCGGAGTGATAAATCCAACTGACGAAGGTCGTACTGGGTGACGTACCGAAACAGGCATATTGTACACGCACTCTCTCTCTTTATATATATATATATATTCGTACCTTTCATTCAGAATAATCTCAACCCAAACCTGGGCTTATTAGGAAAAACGGCACGTCTCAAAATCAGTAAATGCCGCGACGCGATTGAACTTGAAATTTCTAGACTAGGGATAGGAGGTATTAGAGTAACGTCGCCGTTTCTCTTGTTGATGTAGTGAACGGCTGCATGAGCCGTTCGGCGCTGAAGCTGCTGCGGACGCCAGGGTAGGCTAGATGTCCAGTTACGAGCTCCTCAATCAAAATCCGTCGTCATCCGGGTCCTAGATCGTACGCTGCAGGTCAAAGTCGACCCTCTTCTGCGTGGTCTAAATCATGAGGAGTCAGTCCGTCCGGATCTCGCTTGGGCGTTCTGAGTCTCGTGCGCGCCACGAGAATAGCATGGCCGTCCGACGTTAGACGGCCGCCATGCTAACTTGACAATGTTCTTATAGGAAAAAAAACGTCCTTCCAGATCTCCGTTCTATCGACATTTATGTATCGCCTCTACCGAGGTGTTGCTGCTGCTGCTGTGGCGTTTCTGCGTCATTACTTCGTTGTTTTCCCTCGTTGCCCCATTCACTGCGCGCGCGGAATCTTGCGCGCGGTGACCTTGCGGCTCGCGAATCAAAAACCCCGCACACGGCAAAGCTGTTCCATACTTATGATTAGCTAGTTAATGTTTCACGATCGTACGTAGTATGCATAACTAGCCGAACCGGCTACTGCGGGCACAGCAAGGTGCGTATCGAGCAACAACAGCAGCAGCAGCAAGCCAATTATAATTGCCAAGACAACAAATCGAATCGAGTATCTTAACCATATATATATATATATAACAGAAGAAAGAGGGAGACAGTGAGAACGATGATCGGGCGAGAAAAAACAGTTGTCTACTTAACGCGATCTGCGACTGCCGCACTGCTCTGGCTCTCTACGGTGTATTGGATGACATCTTCGCACGCCATCCATCAGAATTAACAGCCACGCATTCACAACAGCAGCAGCACGAACAAGCAACAACAAAAACAACGGCAGCAGCAACAACAACAACAACAACACTAACCACAAGAACAGGAACAACAAAAACAACAACGACAATAACAATAACGAAAACGACGACAACAACAACAACTACATTGGCTTGCGGGCGGCCTGTTGTGATGAAAAGGCTTCAGGCTGACTCAGTGATTGGTCGTGCACCTTCGTACTCGTGATTGCCTTTATGATGATAATGATGATGGTGACCGTCACCATAATTTCAGCATTAATATGATTATTATTATTATTTATCACAATTATGATTGTTATTATTCGTAACAGCATCGTGACCATTGATGGATTCCCACAACAACAACAACAACAACAACGACGACAACAACGACAACATCAACAGCAATAACAACAACAACGACAGCAATAACAACAACAACAACAACAACAACAACAACAACAACGACGACGACAACAACACGACACATCAACAACGAGCAGTGTTCGCGCAACGCCACAAGAAGCTCCCATGCGGCTGCCGATCGGTCGGTCGGTCTATCTTCGTTATTACTGAGTTCTCCCTTGCGCGTGTCATGTTGAATCGAATTCCCACATCAACAGATGATTGTGACTCGCCGACGTTTTGTCTACGCTTCAGTCTAAGATGAGACAGTTTGGTCTTGTCTTGTTTATGTTGTCGTTGCTGAGGACGGCTGTGTTGTTCTGCTTATTGTTCCCGCCATTGTTGTTATTGCTGCTTTCTTGTTGTTGTTCTTCTTCTTCTTCTTGTTCGTTCTGTTGTTGTTGTCGTGGTCGCTGACATTCGCAGTATATCTATTGTTGTTGTTGTTGTTGTGACTGTTGTTGTTGTTATTTTGTTGTTGTTGTTGTCAGTTCTACTGCCGGACGGGTTTGGCGTTGTTACACCCTCCGAAGTCCGTGGTCAGTTAGACCATTCCACGTTCTTATTATTCCTCCTGCCTTTTCCTTCTCGCCAAAAGCTCACTGGCAACAACAACAGCAACAACAACAATAACAAATACTTGTACTTAGCGGCCACAGAGCCAAACTAACGAGCTGCTATAACTGCAGCTCGTAGGGGTGCGGCGGAAAGCGAGCGAACAAAACCAATTGTCGCACTTTTTGTTGGTATCGGGGTGTCGGTGACCACCGACGGATCGCCAGAGACGACGTCCCCGACGAAGTGGCCGCCCCTCTATGTGGACGACGAATTGTGAGGTGACGGCAAACAGACAGATAAGCAGGCAGGTGGACAGGCAGGTAGGTGACGATGATTCGTTCGAGTTCTCCTGACGTCGGCAGTTTTCTAACCGGCGTGAGAACTATGTGCACTTCGCGCGCGTTTTAAGTACAGGTTGACAACAACAAGAACAGCAACAACAACAGCAACACGAGACTATTGCAGCCGCAGAACTAGCAGATCGAGTAGCAACAACAACAACAACAACAACAACAATAACAACAAGCAAAAATAACAATGGGCACACATCCAAGGTCAACAAACAACAGTCTCTACAATAAGTACTAACTACAGCCACGACGGCCACTGCAATAACGACAACAATCACAGCACAACAACAACAGCAACATCAAGAAACTACATACATAAGAGCGAAATCTGAACAACAATTGTGACGAATCAATAAATGGCAGGCGTAATAGTAGTAAGAGTAGTAGAAGACATCACCACAAATACTACATCAACAACGATGACGCTTTGTACTGCCACTTTTTTTTTAACCACAAGTCAAGGAAGTCAAACATTCGTACATCCGGGGACAAGCTTCCACTCCTATAAGCAATGGTAACTCCGGGAAACGAATAACAATGGTGGTAATTATGATGATGATGCTGATCATCATCATCATCACAATTGGGGTAATAATCATCAACCCGGGGCAACAACAACAACAACCGTATCTGTTTTCTGTCGTGTCGTCTGTGAGAGTTGGCAAAGTTTGCTGTTGACAAATTTGTCAACTTGTCACCACCAGCATGGCCATGACCACTCAGCTAGCCAATAATCATAATGGCAGCCTCTCTCTCTTTCACTCTTGAAAACCGCCCTCTTTTTGCCTGTCTGCGCCTCCTCGACCACCACCACTGCTACTACTACTACTAGTAAAGTAGAGTTTTCAGGCTGACCCTCAGCCAAGATTTAACGTCCACGGAACTGTTTTTCACATCGCTTCATAGACGGACCCCCATAAATACAAATGTGGGGCAACGGTGGGGCTCGAACCCGCGCACCTATGTGTCTCCTCCGGCTGCGAGGCGGAGACTTAATCCACTAGGCCACCGGGCTTAACACTGCTACTACTACTACTACTACTAGATGTACTGAAAAATAAGAGCCGCTAACCAGACCAGACGATCAAAGCTCAAACGTGGTGGTGCTGGTGCGCAGTTGAGATCAAGCCCCTTCTTCAGGGCGTAGCGTGCCTCCGCGGCATCGCTTAGCGTGTCATGTCAGTTGCGTGTGCTCTCATCAAGGTGCTCCTATGGTACTTTCTCCCATAAGTGTTCTTTCTCGCTGGGCTTGTTTTGATTGTGGTTGTTGCTGCTTCTCAGATTGCTAATAGTATGGTTGTGACCATTAGCGGTTTTGTTATTATTGCTTTTGTTTTGTTGATATCACTTCATGGCTATTATCGTTGCTGTTGTTGTTTTTTTGCTGCTGCTGTTGTTGTTGTTCCTATTGTGCTTCTGAGACTGACATCGTTATAATGTTATGTTTCTAGTGCCGCTTTTTCGTTGCGGCCACTGGTGCTGGTGTTTCAATCTAATCGACCGATTGTCTTTAATATATATACTTTCCTTCAATATGGAGAACAATTAGTTCTTAGAATATGCAGTGCTTTGGTTCCAAACGCATCTGCTGTTCTTGAAGTAGTAACGAGACTGACTACTATGATAGCTGGTATTACGATTACTACTTAATTATCATTCACCTTATTCAATTAGCACAGTTGTGAGGTGTGAGCATCAGCGTAACCTTCAATATTCACAAGTTCAGCCCATGACTCCTTAAATGGAGGCCGCGTTCCCCCTTCAGACAGCCAAACACAGTATCCACCTCAAAAACGGAATGAAATATAATAATTTGCCCCTTGTGAAGACTTTTGACATTTATGATAAATACAAATTTGCTTAGTGACTATCGCTACTGACCGGGAAGAATGAGCTTCAAGTGAAGACCACTCCGTATCGTGAAGCGAATCGCATTGCCGCCCACACCGCATTTGACCATCATTTCACCTCTTGTCGGGTATGGTCCGCAGAAAAAAACTATATCTTTTGCTATTGCATGTTCTACCAGAGCCCGAAGAAGCTCATAGCCAGTTGGTAAATCTCCAAAGCGTCCTGCAAAGGCATGACGAAATAAAGCCACATACCTGTAACAGTCACATGCTGTCTGTCTATCTAACATATAGGAAGCATGTAATAGAGCAGATTGAAGAGTTATGTTCAAATATTCTGTAGCCAACTAATTTGCGTGACGCTGTTTGCTACTCAGTTAAGAAGCAACGGATAGTTGGCGGTCAAGATAGTTCGTATTTTTGAGTGGGCAGCTTTCAAGGATGCCTTCTTCTTCTTCTTGTATCGAGTACTAACGCTAAATAGCCACCCTCAAGACTGAGGTACTTTTTTTTACTATTAAATTTCCACTGATTTAGGAAATGCACTAGGCATTTCCTAAATCAGTGCGCGATTGATATAAACCAACCAATATATACATCGACCAAATCACAACACAGGTACATTTATTCAATGTAGCCGCCTTGAACCACTGTTTCAATTCGAGACATAAATTGCTCATAGGCATCTGGCTAAACATGTCTATCAAGATTTGAAAATGCGTGCTAAATGGAGAGACTCTTTGACTAGACAGTATACATAATGCACGTGCACGTGAGTTGGAAATTTGATTTGGCTCATAATTGGGACATTCTCTGGGGTTTGACAAGCCAACGGTATATTCTCCGAGTAGTTTTTTGCGTTTCGTCAGAATTTCGAATCGAACACGACAACGAACGAGTCTGTTCGATTTATCGGCTTCAGAAAGATTCTGCCTGTTTTCTTTTTTACAGTTATCTGAGATGTTCTGAGGTGTTCGTGAACAATTTTACAAATAATTCGCAATTAAATATCGCAAACACACTCACACACACTGTACAGCTCAAAGCTTACGCTTCGAAGTACAAGATTGACTAAAATGCACTTTTGCACTGTCTCCACTTAATTCCGGAGTCTTCCGGAAACTCGTGTGTCTCGTGCGTTTCGAGCCGGGCATAGCGCACTTATCCGCAATCAGGCAAACTGTCGCTTTCGAAAAAGGAAAGAACTTACTAATCGCTGTTCGTTCGAAGCGAGGAGCGTGAACAACAGTTCATCTTTGCTGAAATTATTTAAACACAGTTGCTCGGTTCGTCGTGGTTGGTGTTTGTTTGCATTGCACTTGCGAGACAGGCTCTTGTTGGGTGCCAAATGAACCCAAACTGGATACGTTCAGGCGCGCCGAAGTTTGACCCGGATTAGTTGCCGCACCTCGTGCATAGAGACAGCGCGACGCGAATTTCTAATGAGTCGAGGTGGAGTGGCTGCAGCTTCCACGAGTGTCACGAAAATAATTCCACTTTACGAGCTTATTTTGGAAGAGCCCGTTGTCTTAACTATCATATTTAGCAATATATATATATATATATGAATCGTACACAGCCATGACGACAAGCGTAAGCATTGCGTATCGGAGAAAAGCGCGACATTTTTTCGTAAGATGCGAAGTATCAGATACATTGCTGATAACCGTCGAACGTAATTAGTGTGTAGCTTGCGCCATACGTGTCCCATTTTTGCGAAGTTTGACGTAAAGAAAAAACGCTGACGTGTCATGACAGCATACAGAAATCGCGTCGGTGAGCCTGTATGGTTTGGCGGACTCAACTTGGACCCAAAAAGACGGAGCGAGACTGCCAACCCGCTGCACACTGTTCTCAACGTCGCGTCCCTTGCCTATCGAGTGCGAGTGCAATCTATGGGGCAAATTTTTGGCAGATAGGACTGTTTTTCTGCCACCTAAATGACGTGCTCGTCGGTTATAGCCGCTGTGGTCATATTTCCTTAATGTTGCATTTGTTTTTGCTGCTTGCTGTTCTTGTTGTTTTTGTTGTCGCTGCAGCAGTCGTAATTTCAATTATGCGTATTGTCGTAATGACTATCGTAGCCATTACTGCTATTGTTCGTAATGCTATTGTTCGTAATATGAACATTCATAATAATAATAATATGATTGTATATATTGCTTGTTTTTGTTTATGTTGCGGCGTATTTTATGCAGTTACATTTAGTGTGCATACTGTGCGGTTAAAGTGTTGTAGCCGCGCCATTGTCGTTGCTGTTGTTGTTGTTGCTGTTGTAACTATCTTGCCTATTCAGTGTACATGCATGTACTCTACGGTCACTGTTTGCATGATTATTGTCATTATTATTACTGTTGTTGTGACGGCTGTAATTGTTGTTGTTGTTGTTGCTGTTGATTATGGTGTCATGTTTTGCTCAATCGTGATGCCGAACATAACAACAACACTATGAACAACAACAGCAGCAGCAGCAACAACAACAAAAACAACAGCAAAAAGGACAACAACACCATGAACAACAACTACAACAGCAATAATACGACAATAAGCAAACACGACGACAACGATCACGATGGCGAGGAAGAAGTAAACTAACGAGGGAGAATGGTGGCGTAGTAAATGACAGGCGCACCACAGTGACGGGCAGCAGAAGAGCCAGTACAATATCATCCGTGTTATTGATATCAGTTGTATGCTCGGTATTATGCGATGTCGATTATGTCGAGCGTCGCTGGTCGACAGCTAAAGCGACGGCCGCGTCACCGCCGCGCCATCTAGCCGCGTCACCGCCGCGCTTCTGCAAGCGCCACTCTTGCAGGACCATAGAGCTGGTTCAGCTGCTGCTGGTGCTGCTGCTGTTGTTACTACAACAGCAGTATGACGCTGCGCTACTGTTAAGGCGACGACGACTACTACGATTTTCACTGCAACTAACTTCTACCGCCGAAATGTACGGACGTGGCTAATACAGTTGCCGCCGCCAGCAACAACGACGACAACAACAACGACAACGCCGACAACAACAACATCAACATCAACAACGACAACAACAACAACAGCAACAACAGCAATAACAACGCAACAAAACAGCCCTTACCATAGCCGGTGTCGCTGAGTCATCGCCCAGCGTCATATCATTCCTCTCAGCAGCATGCTCTACGGCAATCAACATCGCCTCTTCAATCAACCCCTTTAAAACAGCAGCAGCAACATTAGTTTTAAAAGAATACCACGCAATTCCGAGTCTCAGGAGAGGGAGGGGGGAGTAGTAGGTTTAGTGGGTTTGTGAGTTACCCACACTAGCTGCTGACAGCTGCCAATGCCACAACCGAAACCTCCCATTAACTCAACATTATACGACGCCTCAGTTGCAGAACATCAACGACAGATGACACCCCAGTTGCAGAACAGCAACACTAGGTGACCCTCCAGTTGCCGAACAGCAACATTAAGCGACACCCCATTTACAGAGCAGCAACATTCGGCGACCCCCCAGTTGCAGAACAGCAACATTACCGCAGAGCAGCACATTACGCGACCCCCAGTTGCAGAACAGCAACAATAGGCAACACCCCCGTTGCAGAACACCAACACAATAAACGGCGGCACTTTGTGTGTCTGTGGCTTGTTGGCTGGTACGTCGCTGGCTACGGTAACAGCCATTTTTCCAGCCAGCAATTTAAGCCATAATTAGTACTGCTTTCTTGTTTCTTTAGATGCGAGAGAAAATACCTTGACGCTTACCCAAGACGGGCAGTGTGGGAGTGCGAGAGTGCCTGAGTCATTTGTTTACGTGGTTCATGGAGTTTTCCCCATTCAAACAGCCAGCCGCGCGAACTGCGCCCTGTTCGAGGCAAACACTATGCGTCCTTCGAACGTACGTTTGACGTCGTCTTCATGAGTTACGAATAATGCATACTGGCGACGGAACTCGTTATTTCCTCAATGCACCATGGCCCGCAAGGAATTAGGCCATCTGGTAGGAAAGTGATCCCTTCCGCCTTTTGAACCACTTTGTCGCATCTGGAGTAGCGGAGTGGGTCCAGAAATTCGGCTGGCCCGCCTAGGGTCTTCGTCCATCTTTTCTTCTTTACGTCGATTATCGGGCGTCGTGCGCCCACATGAGACAGATAGTGAAGAATCGGCTTAACGGGCTGCGATCCCTATCCAGAAGCCGTAGGTCCCATAGCGCGGCTCCACGCGGCTATGTGTCTAGAAACCTGCCAGGTATTTTGCTTTTTTAGAGAGGGAAACGTTGTGCTCCATTAGCTTCAGTAGGTTTCTGGCAGTTCAGAAATAGTGCTATAGTTTTAGATGGGGCTAGGTTTTGCCCATGCAGAAATAGAGCCAGATGGCGCTGGCTTTCTGGGCGCCATTTACTGTCATCTCCACTCAGTTGCATAACGTCAATCAAAATCAACCACGCGCCTTAGGCCGTGTGGCTTCCGAGGGCTCTTTTTTCCTCGGGGTCCTCAAGTTTGGAGACCGACTAATGGTGCGTGAAGTGGCAGCAGATCATATTTTGCTCTCTTTTAGCGACTTCCGGATATCATTCGTTCCCTGGCGTCTGTAAGCTTTTGCCCGAAGCGTAAAAGATAAGTCGATACAAAGGTGCAGCCAATTCTCTTGAAAGTGAGGGTACCTCTGTTACAAACGACCAGATCCTTCGTTGCCAACAATTCGTGTATCCGGTGCGGTTGGTCATGACGCATCTTTAGCTGGCAGGAGCGACGTTAAAATATCATGCTGAACCGAGCGTTAATAAGGCACACTGCTTGATGAAGGGAATAGTTCATTTAAACGCTTGTTGAGGAGACACGCTTTTCCAGGCGCGAATTCACTGCCCGTCAGGTGTTAAGTTTGCTGAGTAGGTCGAGGTCTGCGCCCCGCCTCGCAGCGTTTTCGCGAAGAATGCTATGAGTTGCTTCGCTATACAGCTACAGTACAGTTCGGCGTGCCGGAAGCGAGCGACTCATGTGCGTATTCGTATATGACCTCTGCAGCTCGGTAGGTCTTCGGGAGGGGACGATTGATTCTTGTTTCGTTTCGATAGGGACTGCTCCCACTGCCGCCGAGGCGAAGTG
>QVRM01004790.1:47500-57500 GCA_003439945.1 Dermanyssus gallinae
ACTAGGGGCAAGAGTAATGTTGCCACTGCTGCTCTTGTAGTTGGTGGTGGTGGTGGTGGTGCAAGAAGGTGATGGTACAGTTTCTACTGCTTCTGCTGTTGGTTGGTGATGGTCGCGATGACGGAGGCGGAGGCGTCTGTGACGGTCATTGCGATGGTGGCGAGGCACGGTTGCAATCGGCCGATTGGCTGAACAACAATCATCGTCCGATCACTTTGTCCATCGTTTGTCCGGCCGACCGACCGATCGCCTGTCCGTCTATCCGTCCATCTGCACTTACGTTTGTCAGACAGTCCGAAGTACATTATCCGCGCCACTGCCGATGCCACCACCACCATCACCGGCGACGCGGCGGTGAAAAGAAAACGCGCGGCGCGATGCAGACGCGGAGGCGTGAGTTTGCGTGAGAACCTGCTGCAGCCCCTTCAAATCGTGCTAGCGTGATGTGCCCAGTGTGCTCTGCTGCTCCAGAGGGGTATCAGCAGCAACGGCAGACTTCTTCTTTACCATTCGTCTTCTTCTTCGTTGCCCTTTATATCTTGGCTGCCGTCGCTGAATCCTTTGTCACGTGTTTATCCTCTCGCCGACAGTAGACTTGCATATTGTGTTGTTGTTGTTGTTGTTTCGATTGTTGCTGATTGTCTATCGCTACAGACGCCCCGATGCCATGCACTATGAGCATCGTGATGGCTAATCGCTGACCACAGATATTCCGAGTCGTATCCGAGTCGTGTCCGAGACGTGACACACAGTCTGAAGAAGGGAGTCGACAATACATTGTTGGTTAGCCCCCCTCAGTGGTATGGAGCCCGGCACTGCCTCTGAACGTGAGCTACGTTTATCGACGATGACTTATGTAGGCCGTATATTGTGACTGACCGTTGCTGCATCGTCGCGACGGAGAAGGAAAGAAGGAAGAGGGAAAAATAGTGCTGTATCCAGATGTAGAGACTGAAGGTCAACAAGGATTGAGTTAGGGTAACAACCCGCCCTTCCGAGGTTCATGATGCAAGTCAACGTGTTGTGATGTAGGTGGAGCGTCAACTCAGCCCTGCAGCATGAAAAGTGCCGACTTCAGAAACACGACCATGACTAGGAAGGCTCTAAGAAGGAGAGAAGTGCTTATCTTACCCTGTGGTTCCTGTTCCGTGTCTTCGTTTTGTCGTTCACGAAGCCCACAATCCGTCTCACTCCACGGACGGAAACGTTGAAGTTGAATTTATGCTGTTCGTAGGTGACTACTACATGAAGACACGTAGCGTCAAGTGTGTAGAAGTTTAAGAAGCCTGACCTCACCGGCGGCACTACATTACGAAGAGGTCTGTAAAGAACGTCATTACTTAATTGTTGTTGTTGTTGCTGTTGCAATCTACCTAACTTCTGAATTCTGATTTGACCGTTCGATCGCCTGCCCCTTCGTTTGTCGGGCGGTCCGAAGCACATCTGTGGTCTGCACACAGATGTGCTTGTTGTTGTTGTCGTCTTTGTTTTTGTTTTTGTTGTTGTTGTCGTACTTGTTGTTGTTGTTGTTGTTGTCGTACTTGTTGTTGTTGTCGCAGTTGTAATTGTTGTTGTTGTCGCAGTTGTAATTGTTGTTCTCGTCATCGTCATCGTCATCAAAGGTTTAGCCGTTGTGTATGGTATTATTATAAATGGTGTCGCTGTTGTTGTTTTTGCTGAATTTGTGTTGTAATTATTGGCGCAGCTTTCTTCACTGTTTATGATGCTGTAGCTACTTTTGATGCTGCTACTTGTAGCTGTTGTCAGTTGTTGTTATTTCTATTGTTGTTGCCTTTTTTTCACTGTTTTTGACACTACTAAAACTCTACTGCTACTACCGATGATTGTTGTGATTGTTTCGTAATCGTGTAGATGTGAATACTCTTATCAATATTTGTTTGCGTTGTTTTATTTTTGGTGAGTTGTTTTGGTGGTCATCGTCGTCGTCGTCGTCGTTGTTGTCGTCGCTATAAAAGGTTACTTGCTTGCTTGCCAAGACATTGATGTATCATTGACCAGCCGTTCCGGAATGGCGACCATCCATCGGCCGCGCTGTTGTCGCATCGGGGTTACCGTCGACGTTACAACCGCTAACGCTTTCAATTACGACCGTCGCTTGCTCTCTGTCCGTCTCGACAAATTAACCTCTTCAGAGGCCCTTTTTTTTGGCCACTTCACCACCACCACCACCAGCCCGGATACCGCTACTGTACCTAATCACTGCGAGTGCTGATGATGGTGCTGTTGCTAGCTATCAGCATGCTACTTCGATTTTGTTCCTATCTCCGCGGTACCTACAACCACAACATCAACAACAACTCCTACTTCGAAAATGCGATCTCCGGCTGCCGATCGCCGACGAATATATATATATATATATATATATATATATATATATATATATATATATGTATAGATACATATATATATATATATATATATATATATATATATATATATATATACATATATATATATATATACACATATACATATATATATACACATATACATATATATATATATATATATATATATATATATATATATATATATACATATACATATATATTAGCCGGACACGCGCGCGAAAATGCCCTCATTCGTCCCCGTCCCCTGCCTGATATATATATAGCCGGTGCTTCACTGCCTCCTGTTGCGGGCCCGTTCTTGCTGCTGTGCGTACCGATTCCTCCGAGGTGTAGACACTTCAGAGGGCATCTTAGCATTCAATCATCACGGCGTCCGGCATACTTCTTCTGCAGACTGGCGTATCATTGGGTGGTCTGCCTCTTTGACGCTCACTACGTCGACGCACTGTAACTAAAGTAACAGCATTCTTCATTGCTGCGATAGGGTTATAGTATAGTAAATGCCTGCAATAACCGGCTAATGCTGATTTTGGATACTCATTCAAGAACCCCTGGGGTGGATTCATTGATTATTTAATATTAATCACCAACGGGAGATGGACAAACCACGCTTATAGACGCATATTCTTGAAGATCACGTTGTAATGGCGTTCGGCCTCGAGTCAGCTGGCATTTGGAAACAGAAGGATGCACTCAAACTGGCAAAAAGCTTGGGAAGAAACTCCTCAAGCCACAGCGGAGCTAAAGTTGACCGCGTTCCTCTGACAACGAGAGAGAGAGAGAGAGGGTGTCGTTGAAACTACAGAGAAGCAATTCCATGATGATGTTCAGTGGCCACCAAGACTTAAGCAATGATAAAAATCATACAAATATATAATTATTGTGTTAGTAATTGTGATACCTGCACATAGTAATAATAAACCTTTATTATTATTATCATCATCATCATCATCATCATTACGACTTTAATTGTTTATAATTCGGCACTCAATCGATGCGGCCAACGTGATGATTTTTGCTGCGACCGTGTTCAGCCAAGTGAAAGCGGACAAAAGCTGATCGACTCCGTCCGTGAGTGCTAGAGACGCCTGAGCTAACGGCGTCTTAAATGTGTGAGGCGAGAGTTTACGCAAAAGGGCTCGCCTAACCTATGCCCTCATTTACGTGCGACTTCGACCGAAGGGCAGATTTCATGACAGTGTGATCTCCACCGCCGATATGGACCGACTAGCAATGGAGGGACGGTCCGTTGCCGCCTCCTGGCAGCTCCTGACCTCGGCAGCTGACTCGCGGCGTGAGTGATGTCGCCGATCACTGTGTCACTCAGTATGATTGTGTCTGCCTGCCTACGATCCGCATACTCAGATGAGCAAGCGAACTACGATCGGCGCGGCAGTATAAACAAATGAACACGGCTAACTAGCTAATTAGCGAGTTGAGCCTTGACTCCTTGTCCAGTGAAAACGGCCACCACGAACACGTGGTGGTGGTGAGAGAAACAAGCAGAGGAGATCTCCCTCCGGCTTGGCTTCTCGGGCACGTTTTCATCTTGCGGCCGGGCGGCCGGCCGGCCATGCGAGTGTCAGACAATTTGCCAGCCAGGTTAACTTGATCTTGGATGGATCGGCTGATGATCAGATAAACCGACCCGTCCGCCGTCATATTGCCAAGTGCGATAGTCAACCGATGACTGTGTTGATGTATATGTGCTGGTGGCCCGCGACCATCTCGGGTGATTGTGCGAGTTCACCTGCGTCATCGAAGCGTCTGGCGCAAACAACTAACAACACAGACGTTATTGACACTAATTCGCTGATGAGTGAATGGGTCAGTGGTGGGTGGGTTGTCTAGTGAGAGCGAATAGATAAATGAGACTTTTTTCTTACTTACTAGACACGCGCGTTATTAAACAAGCGTCACGTGAAATTTCAACGGTGGCACTGGGAAGCCAGGTCAGCGTAAGCAGGCGGTGATTCCGATGACCGAAGGCAGACACACCTTATCGTCAGTGCGTTGACACAGAGTTTGTGGCCATTAATGGAAAAAAATGTTAGTTGTGCGTCTTCGTCTATTCCTAGAGCGGGCTGCCGCGCTGCTGTGCACTGAAGAGATATGTGACTCGAATCGTAATCACGAGGAATGCGACAACCACTATTAGTCAGTATAGCGTTGCAAGCACAATCGGCGTACAGGTAGTTGTTTCTGTTGGTGCTTACATTATTTACATTTGTGGCGGTGGTGGTTGTTTTCAATGTTGTTGTTGTTGTTGTGGGTCGAATTTTGACAAAGACAAATATGAGTAGCGAAGGTCGTCTGGGTCCTTGATCATCGTTGCCTGCTCCCGCTGCGCTGCTGCTGCTGCTGTGGGTTCTATCGCCGCAGTTTTGACCAGACCGACTGACTCATTCATTCGTATGTCCACTGTAAACATACGAGTGCATAAGCGCATACTGAACATTTCGATGGTCAACGTCACCGAGGACGACGACTGTGTCCGCATTTGCTTTAATTCAAAGTCCGTCATGTGCTTGCGTAGAAGGCAAATTCTCAACATTGAAAGCGCCGTTCGTCGGATGGGATGCGTAACTTGATTTCTCTGTGCCTGCGTGCATACGAAGCACGCAGAGAACCTGCGCTACCGGAGGACGACGAATAGCGGTTAAAAGCATTCCTCCGAGAGTTGCGTCAGTAACAGTTAAGTGTGTACAGGCAGAAACTGCCTAACCAACAGGCGTGTTTGTTGTTAAGCCACGAAGCACGAAGCACAATATTGTAATATATAGATGATATATAATTGTTTTCTAGACGTGACACATTTTGTATGTACAAAAAAAAACACGGGAGGAAAAGAACGAGACGAATGTAGCATAGATAGGTATCCGGCGCTAAGTAGCAGCAATTACTCGCAGACGCAGGGGTCGCGTTTTAAGTGCACTTCCAGGTGTTTGCTATTACTTCGCTTCTGCCGTCCAACCCATGCACGTTTTTAGAATTCCCATACTTCAGAGCATATCTGTATGGTTGTCGATTAGAGATCACATCGCTGTTAACGACTAACGCGAACAAATTTACTCGTTCGTGGTATGGTATGAGTCCACTGTGACTTTCTCGGTCCCGGTAATTCCGTCTGGATGACGCCGTCTAACGGGGCTAATATGTTCAGAGGATATTACGCTAATCTGACCAACGTAAGAACAGGCGTCCCTTGAGCGACTCCGCGATCGCGCTCGGCCACCGAGAGCGATGCAATGATGCGTAGTTAGTGGTCTTTCATTAGCAAGCGCCGTTCTAATGGTATATGGCTCAAATCCTGCTTTAATGTAGAGCAATAGAAGTGTTTGATTATACATGACGTTTGCAAGTGAGCACCAGTGTAGGAAGCCACATGTATGACTGATTTCGCGGCTTGCGTCAAAGTTCTTGAGATGTCTTCCGATTGGACTGATTTGTGACTAAGTTTGTACCGTTCAGCGCTGTTTTCTGCCATCCTGTTTTCTTTCCTTGAATCGCTTGCCGAGATGTTAAAAAAACATTACATCCAGTATACATAAACGCATGCAGGTGTCATGGACGTACATATGACCCAAGGTGAGGAACGACAAATTCGTCTCTAAGGTATCGTATATAGTATAAGGAGCGGTATGGTACATGCCTACCCTAGCTTCTGCGCCTTTGGAAATGCAAATGGGGCAGGTACTCTCTCTCTCTCTCTCTATATATATATATATATATATATATATATATATGTAGTAAACACTGTTCGATCTCGGGCGATGCTTTCACTTGACGCGTGGTTGATACCAGACATGCTGTCAAATGGCTGTCGGTCACGACGCGACGAGACGACAATGGGGCATCGCGGCGAGTCACCCTCTGTTATTGTAGCGAGGTGCGAGGTTGTTGCGACGTCAATTGGCCTCCGATGCGTGCGCACCTCCTCCCACCGTGGAAGGAGGGATTTCCTGCTGCTCCCTACGGCTGGCATTAGTCGCGCCGAACTATTAAGGCAATATTAGAGGACTTCGACTTTAGTCGGAAAGGATGCCGAAGTGCGCACTTCTCTTTTGCTTGCCACGTCCGAGAGCTTTTCCTCTTCCATCTCCCGCAGGCGGTTTTGGCGTGCTTTCAAACCAGTGGAAGAAATCCAACGACGGCGAAGAGTCTGATGATGTCGATGACGATCGTGATGAAAGAGCAAAAAAAAGCGGACAGAAACAAGTGACGTCACACCTGGAGGGAACAAGGGGCGCTGGAGTAGCATTTGTTTTTGTTTCCAATGATCGAAGTTCGTGCGTCTAAGGGTTGTTATATTGTCAGACGTTCCACACACACACACATTTATATATATATATATATATATATATATATATGTATATATATATATATATATATATATATATATATATATATATATATATATATATATATATATTTATATATTTATGCGCCATTCCTCTTACCCCCGACGGAGGGGGAAGACAGCGTCAAGCAGGAGTTTCCAGCGATTACCGCCAGCTGCCATATGACCTCCGTGTTTCTCAATGTGGGGAACACGCGTTTTTCACGCTAAAAGCTATCTCAAAAGTTGTTCCTCTCTCTATTGCTTTATCTCTCTCTCTCTGCTGAATCTTCTTATATTTATGTCGGCAAAGATTGGAATGAAGACGCGTTTGGCGGCTAGAAAATACCGGACGACGTGTTCCATCAATTCAATTGAATACAATTTACATATATATATATATATATATATATATATATATATATATATATATATTTAAACATCGTACAAGGGAACAAAAAAGAACTACACATGAAGACGAAAACAAAAACATATAAATTATATATATTGACTCGCTCATAGATATATCGATACGAATTGCGCTTTACCATACAATATAACGTGTTGCGGACATTGTGAACAAACAGAACTGCTTGCATTTAATAAGAGTAATCAGCAGATGCGTTAGTGTAAATGTACAGATTATGTGCGGAATAGCTGGTAATAATTTTTATCATTCGTTACAGTGATTAACGTAGCCCTCATATTAGATCGTAGGTTTGTTCTGCTCTACACCATTTTAAGGTTTTTGTAACCATCGTAAGCTTGATTGTAGAATGTTCTTGCCTGGATGTCCCCAGAGAAACGAGGTGATAATGGTGATAAAGCTTTTTGAACCGTTCGTCCTTCAGCATCATTCGAATAACAATAGCCAGTCGACTCGCTAGGAACAATGCAAAGTTGTGCGGCCCATTCAATATGGTTCTGGCAAAGCTATATACACTCGTATATCTATGTAAATATTGCTGATTTATTGAGTTGCTGCATAACACCAGAGGAGAGTTTTAGCAAACAGTCGCCACCCTTACTCTCAATCTTAGCCATGCAGAACGTGCATTTACGCGACAGGAATGACAAACACAGTAGAAATGTCAGGATATTGTACACCGTTCATCCTACATCTTTATGCGGGCAGAATATATATATATATATATATATATATATATATATATATATATATATATATATACGGATTTATTATTCGCTGGACATGTATACCTAAATACATATGTTACTATTATATATCGGAGGCACTTAGAGCGGTTGCATAAGCGGACATGTTGCACACATCTAAGGGGTCCCCAACAGCCCTTGTGGCAGCATGGTGACTGAATCTCAGCGGTATGGTTTACAATCTTTTTTAATGAGCATCGCTTCAACAAAATTCGATTAACAACAGGAATAGGACAACAACAGGAGATGAATCGAACCGGCGTTACCCCGGTAGATTGCAACCATGACTAGCGTATACATACATATGTATTGGCATCCTTTACATGCCGTGATTTTAGTTAAACGACTACTAATTTTATGGTGAAATAAATACTGAATGTAAAGTAATTGAATTTAGTTAAACGTCAGCCAACAAGTAATATGGTTATGATGATGATGATAATATTAATAATAATAATAATAATTATTATTATTATTATTATTATTATTATTATTATTATTATTTCATTATTGTTTATTGCTGATCATACAATTGTGAGGTCTGAACATGTATTAATATATAATTAAATATCTCGGTAGCAGTCTCTCCCTCTCAAAACATTGACCCGATTATACAGGCAGCGTTACTTCTGCATACCGCCAGCGAGAGCAACTGCCGCAGGAACTCGCTCTATTATTATTATTATTATTATTATTACTTTCTTTAGCTGAACTACGAGAGCAGCAACCATAGCTATTATGGCTGGCGTTAATCTTGCCGAATGCTTAATAGAAGACTTCGTCGATGACTGTCGAAGAAAGCCTCGTTGTGTGCGATCTGCATGACCGCCGTACGCAGGCGTAGCCAGCGTCGCGCCGCGTGATCCCAGTTGAACGGTTAGGTCAAATCAGAGTGGCCGTGTGTGGTCGTCCTCACGGCATCTCGGATTCGTTAATGAAATTATCGCGTACTCATGCTGGTGCTTGGCTTCGTGCTGCACTTTTTAACTCGGCCAAACATACATATGTATATATGTATATATATACATATGTATATATATATATATATATATATATATATATATATATATATATATATATATATATATATATATATATATATATATATAAATGTATATATATATATATATATATGCACAAGGTAATGTCCAGCAGTGTCCACTGGCTGGCTGGACACATTTAGCAGTGGGCCGACGATGTGCGACGAAAACGCCACGAAACTTTCGAAGCAACTCGACGTGTCGTCGTGTCGTGGTTTGACGACCACGGCGTTCAGCTACATCGGGCCACGATACTGGCGTCGTTTCTCTTAGTGGCTGTTCTGCTGTGGCCGCGACCGCCGTCGCTGCTGCTGCTGATGCTGCGCTGTTGGTATCGCCTATTAAGTTGGCCGGCGGCTTTGAAGCCAGCCATGAAGCCAGCCATCCAGCGTTAAACAGGCCCTTTAATGAGACCGGCGGTGCCGCTATAGTGTCTGGTAGAGTGTCACTGCTGCCAATTTGACTGACCATGCAAAATGAACAAGAGTCTCTCTCCCTCTCGCCTCCTCTTACTCTCTCTCTCTCTCTCTCTCTTGCTCTCCCTATTGTTCTCCGGGCTCCTCCACCTTCCTCTACGCATCTCTCTCTCTCTCGCTCGCTCAACCTATCTTCCTTCCCCTCCTTATATATATATATATATATATATATATATATACATATATGTGCATATGTGTAATATGTGTGTAAATGTAACTGTGCGTTAAAATGTCACACGCATTAACAATGTAATCTATGAGGGTGTGTGTGTGTATGTGTGTCAATGTCTATGCCTATGTTTGTCTATGTGTTTTGCTGCCTACCTGTTTGTTAAGATCTCGTCGGGCGTAAGAAGAATAATAAGAATGTAATGTGTGCTTATTTTCGCCTTCTTCACAACATTCTTTACTTGTGGCTTACGGCACTGTTATAGTATCGTCATCGCCACCGCCGTTTCTTCTGTTGCGGTCACTGTTACTGCGGTTGCTGTTGTTGTTGATGTTGATGTTAGAATTGTTGTTGCTGCTGTTGTCGGGGTATTGTTTTTACTGCCGTTTTTGCCTACTGTGTTTGCTTTCGGAACAATTACTAACACTGCT
>QVRM01004790.1:62500-92500 GCA_003439945.1 Dermanyssus gallinae
TAGTGGTTGCTGACAATGTGATGGCACCGGGCAGCTCTTGCCAGCCAACACGTTGAACAGAGTGTAAGTGGATTCGATTATGCCTAGAACCCGCACCTCTCTTCTCTTCCACTTTCGTCACGAACCTTGAAGAAGTGGCCTCTACGGCCGTACCGTTGACACGAGTATAAGCCACTGTAGATGTGGCAGACGCTGAGAAGTTTCATCCCGCGGAATTCCCCCTTCGACTATGTCCAGCCGGTCTCAATTTAATGTACAGCGGCGAAAGGCGACCAAGACCCAGAAGCAGACAAAAAACAGAGAAGTAGATAAAATAGCGAGAAAAAGATAAATAAGAAACGGAGCAAGGCGAGAGACCATAAAAAGGAAGGAGCATGCTAACGGCTCTTCTTGTTATTATTGCTAGTCGCACGAGTTTTGTTACTCATTCATTCACTTGCTTCATTATATATCTATCACTCTGTCTGTTCGTCTATTTCTTTGGCGTCATTGACATACGTCGTAGCGATCGACTCGGTTGGAACTTGTGCGCTACTGCAGGTCGTGCAGTCTGAGGGTTCACGCGCATGGACCTTTGCCGACCGCAGATAACGGAGACGAAGAAGAAGACCTTTATCGTAGCAAGCAGCTTATACGTTTGTGGTTATCATTGTCGCAGCCCTAAGAGCCAGCGTGTTCCATGCCGAGAGCCGTTGCCGTTGTTTTTGTTGCTGCTGCTGAGTTCATGTTGTCTATGAACATGTTGTCTATGTTGTTGATTTTGTTGTTGTTGTTGTTTTGTCTTTGTGTCTCCGTAATCTACATTATCCAATTATATCAGCTGACTGCTGATCGTGTACGTTACTGTTTATGGCTTGTCTACATTGTTGCTACTGAATGAAGACAGATACGTGAATGTTTGTTAAACTACTATATATATATATATATGCAATTTTCTGCAAAATGCCCTTAATTATTACTATTGTTGAAAATGTAGATAAAAGAATGGTGAATGTTGTTTACTTGTTTTCTAGTTTAAATAACGTTAAAAAACAAGTTTACGAATATTGATACAGATTGCTTTACAAGGGCATGATATGTTGCGCCGGGATCGAGTCCCACATTTCCCAGTTGTCGGAATCGCCAATCCGTCACATTGGCCTGCTATTGCAGCTTTTTTGTTGTCTCCATCGTTAAACTTTTACTCTTGTCTCGTCTTGTTGCCGCCGTTGAAATGTTTGCGATTGTTCCATGGCTATTGTTGTGTAACCGTGACACTGTTAACGGAATTGTTGTTGTTGTTATTGCTGGCGTAACGTTGTTAGCCGTATTGTTGATGTTGTTGTTGTTGTTGTTGCTACCGTTGAGTTGTTGTCTTTATTGTCGTCGTTCTCAGTGCTGATGCTAGTGATAAACAAACAAGCAAAATTGTCCCAGCTACCACGAGACGTTCTGTTTGCTGTTCCATTCATGATCCCGGAGTGACCAGCTGCATATCTGAACGCCAAAGCTGACTTGTCTGTTCAATATCATTTACACACCCGGCTGGCTGCCTCATATCTCATCGAGAGGAACACGTATCGCATAGCGTGCACACGTGCATATATATATATATATATATATATATGCGTAGCACAGTACTCTCAAATGGCCTCTGAATCTCATCGTGAGAGAACGAAGAGCAGGGAGGCATCTGTACGCCTGCAAGTGAAACAAGCAAGCCGTTACTTCACACTGTTCGTGGTACGCTGTGCTACTGCTGTTGCTGTCGCCAATACGCAATACTACGTACTATCAGCTGTGTGCATCGGCGAGCTTCAGCCCTGTACCCCCGTCTACGTGCCCCCGTTTCGGACTGCTCGGCTGCCGGGCACACCGAGTCAACGTCGGTCAGCCTAGAGTAGTACTGTTGTTACTGCGATTCGTGTAACGTTTTTGAGGCGCCAAGGCTCCTCCGTTTGACCTGGCGACGGCAGCGCTGCGGGAGAGCGGTAGGGCGGACGGGCGTCGATCTGGTATTGACACTCTCAGCAGGACTAGACACGTGGATCGTATCGCAGCAGTTGTGACGATGAGTTGAGACTTACATCTGTACCCGCAACGTACAACCGAATACACACATATATATATATATATATATATATATATATACTATATACACATATGATTTGCAGACCCGTATATACCGTATACAACCGTCAGATCCTAGACGAGACAAGACGTACCCATCGTTGTTTGTTGTATGTACATTCTCTCGATTTGCTATCAGAGTCGCTATCGGCGCCAAACAAGGACCAAGTGCGGTTCCTCTGAGCGGAAACAGCAACAGGCCGGCATGTTCCTCCCGAATGCCGGACCACCCGTTTGCTCGAACTGCACCACTTTTTCTCCTCATTTCTTTTGCTTGCGGGTGTTAAGTACGAGAGAGCTACAGGCATGTAGCCGACCAATCAAGCCGAAGGTGAAATGAAGTGGACCAAAGGAGGTGTTGTTGTTGTTGTTGTCGTCGTCGTCATCATTTTCATCGTCGTCGGTCTTGTTATAGACTTTGACGTTGTTGTTGTTGTTGTTGTTGGTGCTGCTGTTGTTGCTGTGGTTGTCCTCGTTGTTGTTGCTATTGTTGTTGTTGTCGTCGTCGTCGTCATTGCCTTCTCCTCAGCTTGTCTCATCCCCTGCCTCGTGTTGTTTTCTACCCAGAAAGAAATACCAACCATGCTCTCTATCTTCATTGGTCAGCTTTACCAGCTGTTTATAGTTCATCGTCGTCGCCGTCGTCGTCTCCGAGATCTCCGAGCAGCTCCCCGAGGTTCCGAAAACGAAGAAGGTCCGGTTGCTCAGACGAGCGCAGTTGCCGTCGTCATCGTCCAGCTCCAGCACCGGTAGAAAAGCAGAAACAGTATCTCCGCCAAGCGTAGATAACCTCGAAGCAACTCGAATGTCACGTGTGTACAGCTGCCCAAGGCTACCCGATCCGACGTGTTTGCTGTGCGCCTGTTATGTGTATGCTGGGTGTGTATGTTATCATGTTGTCTATGGTAAGAGTGGGTGGATGCGTGCGTTTATGTGTATTGGGCCGTGTAGCTGGCGGCGGCATAATAATGATGATGTCCTCACCATTGTCGTGTCACGAGGGTTTATTCTGCTTGTTTTCGTTGTCGTCTTTGTTACTGTTGCTTATAGTTGTTGTTGTTGTTGTTATTGTTGTTTCTGTTGGACAACATGCCTTGTAGTACTTTGTAGATACGAACGCGACGTTCTCAACTTCGACAGCAGCAGCAACAGCAATAGTACCAGCAATAATCGCAGCAGCAGTGGGTGTTGTTGTTGTTGCTGCTGCCACTGCTGTTGTTGTTGATATTGTTGTTGTTGTTGTTGTTGTTGTTGTTGTTGTTGTTGTGGTTGTTGTTGCTGTTGTTGTTGTTGTTGTTGTTGTTTTTGTCGTTGTTGTTGCTGTTGTTGTTGCTGCTGCTGCTGCTGCTGCTGCTGGCAACAACCGTATAACGCCCCTACAAGACAAACATTGAAGTCGAAGACGAAGACGCGCTTGCATATACGCTGTATGATTGCATATGTGGCTCTGCTGGGTTGACCTGGGGTGTCAAGCAGACGCATGAACGCCGTTGACCTGCCACACCGCTGAGTGGTCGCTCACGGCCGCCCACTGTCGGCTCTTTCACGGCAGAACATACGCGAGCTTGTTTGTATACAACCTGCCGCCGACCCGAGCACGGCTACAACTATGTACTACCATCACTGCCACCACCCGCTATACGCTATAGAGGGAGCTGTACATGATTCCGATTCCCTCCGCCTCATTGAGGCTACCACCTCATTAACCGAGAAAAGATGGCAGGTTTTGCGATCTCGTATCGTTCAAAGAAATGAGCCCTGCGAACGTGTCGTTTTGCCGCCCTGACGAAAGTGATGACAACGGCAACTAGTATCTTTCTTTAAACGATACTAATCGATCGATCGTCGAAACTTTGGCGTCTTAATTATCTATCCCCGGTACTGTATATATATATATATATACAATATATATATATATATATATATATCTCTTTGACAAGCAATAGCAAGCAGACAGCTAACAAGAAATCAAAAAACTTTTGGAATAACAGTATCCAAATAATGAAGAAGTCGTCATGGTGCCAGTAGCTACCAAGTTACAACCATTATTTCAATATATATATATATATATATATATATATATATATATATATATATATATATATATTGAAATAATGGTTGTAACTTGGTAGCTACTGGCACCATTACGACTTCTTCTTCTTCATTATTTTGATACTGTCATTCCATAAGAGTCCTGTTTGAGATCTTGTTAGCTGTCTGCTTGCTATTGCTAGTCGAAGAGATCGAACCGAACGAGAGAAAAAGAGATGATACATCGTGACGTACAAAATATTGCACCAAAGTGTACTTGTCGCACCGAAATTGAAATCGCAACTTCTAGAATCAGAGTCGTTGACCATCTTTCCCACTTCACACACGTATACTATATTGCGTTGACGTAATAACAGATAAAAACGTCCCGCTGTTAAGCGACGTTGCTAATCGCTTAGTAGCTGATATTATCTCAAACAAAGACGAAAAACAGAGGAAGGTCTTCCAGTAGTTGATTTCTATTGAGAGTAGTTAGTGGCATTTAAGTTTATACCGACGGTTCTATACGGTCCCTTCAAGCGACTAGTGGCACCAGTCCCTTATTAGACATTTTTTTAGACAATCCGCGTCGCGTCGCGAAAACTGCTTTATGACGTTGTGCCATATGTGCCCGTCCAACAGAAGTCGAAATCCCACAATCTGATTAAGACCACGAACTTCCAGTAACAGCATTAACGACGACATCAGCAGCTGCAGCAACAGCAGCAGCGGAAAGGCAGTTATGTCGCTTTTCTGCTTGTTCTGTCGGTGGCAGAGAAGAAGGCGGCTTCCTGGCGTCGGAAGCTGACCGAGGAAGAAAGACATACAGATCATGAGACTGATGACGCTGACCCACTGCAATGAGGTGGTCGCAGTAGTAATAGTAGTAGTAGTAGTAGTTGGCCTTTCGATGTGTCCGGTGTACAGTGTACAATGACAACAGTGCGCAGTGAAGTCGCACAGTGAACACGACCGGGTCCAAGCGAGAAAGCCACGCCGATGAGAGCATCCGAACGATGGCGGATTCGGCCGTCGGCCAGAATCCTCCATCTTTGCGAGCCTCATTCATCTTTGTCACCTCTGGCTGGTCGGCCAGATCGTGCCCTCTGCCACCCCCCCCCCCCCCTCCTCAATAACCCTCAGACATGCCACATTTGCTGCCACTAATGCCACGCATGCTGCAGCGTACGCCCAGCAGTGAAGTCGACAGCGCCGACTACGATAACAACAGTATCGTTCCTGTTTGTTAGAACTCCTGTTGCTGAAAAAAACGGGTTTGTGTGAAATCGCGTCTATGCTTACGTCCTACCGCTTCTTGTTGTTCTCGTGCTAATCTTGTTGTCATTATTGTTCTTGCTGCTGTTGTTGTTAGTTGTTGTTGCTGTTGGTGGTGTTGCTACTGTTGTTGTTTCTGTTTTTATTCTTATTGTTGTCGTTGCGGTGATCGTCGTCACCATTGCTATCATTATTGGTATTATTGTTGCCACAGTTGTTGTTGTTATTGTTGTTGTTGTTGCCGCTGCTGTCCGTCCATTCAGAGACTTCTTTGTTTATAACACTCCAAAGTACGAAACTACAACTGCTTGTAACAAAGCATGGTTTATTTAGTTATAGACTCATATGAGCCTGCTAGCCTGTTCGGCAGCATTCGGTGCGGATAGCTTTGCTGTATGTGCACGCACGTGCACCTCATGGCTACAACAATAATAGCAGCAGCAACAACAACCTTCGTTAGTGCTCGGCTGACCTTTGCCTTGACTACTGCTTACCGATTGGTGATCACTGTCGAATGCCGTCAGAGCAGGCATTAATTGCCTTGACGTGTGTCTCTTTATGGCTTGTTGTATACTGAAATGCTAAGTAAACGAAACAGCGGCCGGGCTTAATGGTACGTAACGGGTGGACCGGTGAATTTAAAAAGGCGGACCGTACGCCTGAAATGTGGTTACGTCGATTGTGCCTCCTCGTGCGTACCAAGTGCAGCCAACTAGCTGAACTTACTCTAACCAACATCCGTCGAATCTGTTTGTCACCGTTTCAGAAAACACCCGTGCGCCATCATGTTGCATCCATCGACAATAGGAATGGACTTTCAACAGGTAGGTTCCAGCGGCGAATGTCTGTGCTTGATCCTAAAATCGATATATGTGTTTATACGTACGCTTTTTCCCTTCTCGGACGCGATCCTTTTCTCTGTGTGCCATTTTCTCTGCGCATGTTCGCTTCCTTGAGCTTGGCAGCGCTGTTTGGCCTTATTATCGACCGACCCGGCAAAATGCCTCGAGCTGAAAATAATAATAATAATAATAATAATAATAATAATAATAATAATAATAATGAAAACCGTCTTCATATGGTAATGAACTTTACAACATCGTTGGCGTACGTCATAAAGTGAACTGAGTACCTCTTCTCTTCTTTTTGTCAAGGGTTTTTAGATTAAGACATAATTTAACTCAGAAGTAAGAAAGAATCCTACCCTATGAACGATGTTTCCGTTTAAAGTGGCGAATCACAGTTTGCTATGCATGAGCACCGTATCTATAAACACGTGGATGTTATGCTTACAGGCCATGCGGTCTGGTTGCATTTTCCGTTGCCCGCTATGACATCCAGGTCAATGTATATATATATATATATATATATATATATATATATATATATATATACATATATATATATACATACAGTATATATATACATATATATATACATACAGTATATATATATATATATATATATACATACAGTATACGAGTATAAATAGTTAACTTCACAACATTATCATACCCCACCTGCAGTGTTGTCACTTCGAAATGGACACAAATTGCGGGTTACGTATCACTGTCGGCTAAGTAATGACACCGAGTGGTAATTTGTTAATTCGTTATATTGAGTTACTACATATTTGCAACATTTCAATATATATTTTATATGAACAATAAATAGTGGCTATATTATAAAAAAAATCTACAACATTGTTTTGTGCATCCAGTACTCCCTCAATTGAGTTTCGAATGCTACATACTCATTCTGCTTTTTTACTATATATATATTTATATGTGTGTGTATTCATAAGAACAGCTGCTTTTGCTTCTGCTGTGATCGTAGTGGCCAAATAAACCTCGCGTTTCAAACTAAACTAGTGCAAGTATAGATGCGCTTGATTTGGTTAGACATATGCGAAGCTATCTCTTCAAGTTCAACGGGTTCCTAGTCCATTTGGTCGATTTAACGAACTTGTATTGTTTTTAAGTCGATCTTGTACATCACGGCATGTACATTATCACACTGTACGCGCTCGGATAAGATGTGTTGCAACTGGCGGCGAAGAAAGTTCAGCGATTGGCCTTCACAATTGATTCAAAATTTGTATATGAGCTTAATAGCGGTTATTGCCAACAACCAGGAAGAACCAAGGGCTGATATACACACCACACACTGGAAGTCATGATTTGCGTGTAGCCAACGAGCGAGTGTTTGCGCTATATGCATTATCGCTTATATCGGCTGTATGACACCTGCAGCAGACGCCTGTCTATGACTAGCCACTATGCACTCTGTAGTACTCTTTGCATATGAAAAATAAGTATATATATATGTTGATTTATTTATATATATATATATATATATATATATATATGTTGATTTAATTATATGTATAAATATAGTCACCTAAGCCAATTTGCCCCCGCCGTCATGGCTAGCCCCAAGTTATATAATTCTACTATTACTATGACTAGGCAACAACACTATTGTTGGCGTGTGTAGGTGAGTTTCTGTCTGCCTCTATGTCTATCTTGTGTCTTGTCTACGTGTATCGGTGTCTGGATCATTGTGCAGATTCGTACAAGATGCGCGCATGCTTTACGTCCATAGAGCCATCGTGCAGACGACGGACTGAAGTAACAGCAGCGGTCACCAGCCACAACCTGTTTGTTTTTTGTTGTGGCTTGTCTTGTATTGCAAGAAGCTACCATCTCAGCATTACTGTCATATTCGTCGTCATCATCATCATCATCATCACCACCATCACCACCATTATCATCATTATGATAATCAACAATAACAACATTATCATTATTGTTATCTCGCCGAAGAAATCGATCATCGATAACTACGACGAGACGTTCCCGAGAAAAAAACAATTTCACCATGGACCATAGACACAGCATTGGTGCTAGTATACACATCGCTGCGATGATGATCCTGTCTATCATCGCCATCCTTTCACTCATCTCATTCTCATCTCATTGTTTGTCAACAGCAGCTTCTTTTGGTCTAGGATTTTTGTCTGCATTCGTTCGTTCGGTTTGTCTGTCTGTCTGTCTGTTTGCTTGTTTGCGTGTATTTGTTTTTGATTTCGTTTCTGTGTTACGAGGTACTTGTACTAACAGCTATAGCTCTACTAGCTGAGTGACAGTCTGTGTGAGCGGCAGTCACGCCGCCACAAAGCGCTGCATGACTAATGGCACTGGCTCTGTTGTTTCTATGCGATCGGCGGCAACGCGTTCCAGCATCAAGGTGGCACCAGAACCACCGATGCTTCTGGTGCTGCTGCTGATGCTCCTCTTGCAGTTTTACATAGTTAGAGCTCTAGTTGTAGTTGTCGCAGCAGCAGCAGCAGCCGCCGCGACAGTTTGGTTTTGGGGAACCACGCGCTGACGTGTATTGACAGAGTGTATTGACATCGTGGGTGTCCCTGTTGGACCTCCAAAACGGTGCGTGGGTGACCACAATGGACCACCCAATCCTGCGTGGGTGCCCAAGATGGACCACCAAAGCCTGCGTGGGTGCCCACGATGGACCACTAACACTTGCGTGGGTGCCCACAATGGACCACTAAAACCTGTGTGGGTGCCCACGATGGACCACCAAAAAATGCGTGGATGACCACCGTGGACCACCAAAAGCTGCGTGGCTAACTATGATGAACCACCAAAACTTGCATGGGTGCCCACGATGAACTGCCAAAACCTGCAGGGGCGCCCACGATGGACTGCCAAAACCTGCAGGGGCGCCCACGATGGACCACTAAACCTGCGTGGGTGTACCATGTTGTGGTATCTTATGCCCGCCTGTAGGTGTGTGTGATGTGAATAAATGTCGCTGCGTGAATCAATATCGCGCATACGGCAGTGTATGCTATGCACGACACACTGAGGCTGACCAGCTGCATGGCCAGCTATGGCTTTGCTGTGGCGACGGTGACAAGACTGATTGTCGAAGCGTGCCGCGTCCTGCGTTCCGCGTCCTGGGTGGTGACTGTGATGACGGACTACGCCACCTTGAGCAAGATGGCCATGATGGTGGCGGTCAGCGCGCACGTGATGGGCAGCGTGAGCACCCACGCGGCCACGATACCGCGGAACAGGATCCAGTCGACGTTCTGCTGGTTGCGCGTGCAGCCGACGAATACGATCGAGCCCACCTTGCAGTGGGTCGTCGAAATCGGAATGCCCAACTTGGACGCGAGCAGCACGGTGGACGCTGCGCCGATCTCGATCGAGAAGCCGTTGGTCGGCGTCACCTTGGTGAGGTCGTTCCCGATCGTCTGGATGACCTTCTTGCCCCACAGCCAGAGGCCGGCGCTGATGCCGATCCCGCCGTAGAGCAGCACCCAGAACGGCGTAGGCGCCACCTGCTGCACGGTGCCGTCCTTGTAGATGAGCCAGACGGCGATGAGCGGGCCGACAGCGTTCGCCACGTCGTTGCCGCCGTGCGCGAACGAGCCGAACACGGCCGTCAGAATCTGTAGAAACGAGAACAGCCGCGCCACTTCGGGCTTCTCCTCCTCGGGCAGGTCGTGGAAGACGACCTTCTCCATCGAGTGCATCGAGCGCGGTATGTGCGCCTTGGGCGGCTGCAGTAGCAGGTCCGATTTGACGTTGTCAGCGGCGGCGGCGGCCGTTGCCGATGGGGACATGGCGTACACCGACGACGCAACACTGGCACTCTTCGAGATCGTTCTCAGCTCGCCGTTCGATACGATAGGATTCTTGGCGGCAGTGCTCGGGGTGACGGCGGGACTGCTCGACGGACTGGTGGCATTTGTCCTAACCTTGACAGCACTAGGACTGGGAGAAGGAGTAGCTGTTCTAGTTGTCGCTAGTGTCGTCGCCGTAGTAGAAGCGCTCGTCTTAGCAGCGTGCTTATCCTTTGATTGTACGTCGCTGCTGCTACCGGCGCCGCCACCACCACCGTCCTGAGCGGGCTCCTCGGGCGGATTTAGCGGCTTCGCCTGTTCCTCGTCGGGCTGTATTTCGCGTCGGAGCCGAGGCACGTACCACTTCCACACGGCGAGAGCGACGAGAGATGCGACCGTTGTTGCCGCCGCCGCCGAGCCCCAAACCGGGATTTTGTCAAGCCGCAGCAGCGGCGGGCCGTCGAGCACGAGCGAAAACACGTTGACGAACAGCGTTATTCCGTAGATGAACGGAAGAAGCATGAGACCCTTCTCGAGGGCGTCCTTGCGAAACAAAATGAAACGCCGCAGGCAGTAGAAGATCGCCGCCGACAGCACTCCCGAAAGCACCGGCGAAATGAACCACGACGCCACGATCTTCAGCAAGCCCCGAAAGTTGATGCCGGCGAAGCCGCGGGCCACCAGCGAGAAGCCCACCACCGCTCCGACGATCGAGTGTGTCCCGGACACCGGCAGACGAAACGCCGTAGCGATAATGTTCCACGATGCCGATCCGCACAGCGCTGCCAGGTTGCCCAGCATTAGCGTCTTCTCGTCGTCTTCGTAGATCGCAATGTCGAATATGCCCTTCCGCACCGTATCCGACACCTTGTAGCCGAGTAGACACGCGCCGGAAATCTCGAAGATAGTTGCCATAATGCACGCTTGCTTGAGAGTGAGCACTTTGGCTCCGACCGAGGTTCCGAACGAATTAGCGACATCGTTGGCGCCCACGCCGAACGCCAGGAAGAAGGCGACAATAAAGGCCAAGGCCACGATCCAGATCACTTCGTTGGGGTCCAGAATCATTGTCACTTGTCACGAGGTCACGCCCGGCGCCGATTCGATAACTGAACAAAGATCTATCGGCACAGCCTCACTATTCCTGTCGCCGATGTCTGTCAGCTTGTTGCGGCTAGTTGCGGGTCATCGGCGGCGTAGTTTTCCCACCGGGGTTCGTTGCTGCCCGCCGGGTCAGACGCCTGGCAGCAACGGCCAGGCGCAGTCGAGCGACGATGACGGCGACGACGACGATGACGGCGACGACGACGATGACGACTCAGTAACGACGCGCGGCTGGTAGCCCGTTGGTGCCTGATCCATGAGGGACATCACTGCAACACCTGCCCTGCCGGCTATAACGAGAAACGAAACGAACACCGGGAGCAGTCAGTTCTAGTCGTCGAGATCGCACCGACGTCCCGCATGTAGCCAGGTGTCACGGGTGCCGCTGGCCACAAACAGCTGTGCACTTGGCCAACGTTCGTTTTGTGGCGTTGGCAGCGACAATGTGGTGGTGGCGGCGGCAACACGACGACAACATGGGCCAGCATGGGCCTGTTGACATTTGTTCCCATCGACTCGCCGGAACGCGGAACAGCCGCAGGAGCTTCACAATGGCGGCAATCGGGCTAAGGCCACTTGGCAGTGCGCTTGGCAGCGACTACAGCTCTACAGCTCAGGGCCTGCGACCCGAGCCACAACAGACCACAAAACGAACAACGCTGTGCAATCTGCTGTGTGCAGTATTGAAATATGGGTTTTGGGACTCTCCCGGCACGAACACGACCGGTTACTGTTGTTGTTGTTGTAGTGGTGGTGGTAGTAGTAGCAATGGTTGCCCGTTGTTGTCCTTCCTTCCGTGCTCCGCCACGAGGCCGACATGTTGGAGCGCGAAGGTGGTACGCGAGAGCGGAGGCCCAGCCCCGGTGAGGAGGTGAGGGCACGAACCGCCGACACGCTGAGGCGTGAGGGGAGAGTGCCCTGGCCAAGGTGAGGACTATCGTGGCCTATGACGAGAATGCAATAGTGCTACTGCTGCTGCTGCTGCTGCTGTGACTACTACGTCTGCTGCTGCTCCTGCTGCAGCTACACGCGGATGCTGACTCACTGCACGTTGCGTACGATAATCGGTCAGCTAGAAGCGGGCGTAGCTTCCTTTTAGGGCCGCATCAAAACACAGATGTGCCGGTTCCTGATGAGTGGTACACATAGCTACGTAGCATCGTACCACAAGTAGACACTGCCACTTTTAGCACGACCACCATCGAATGGCTCGAAAAGATCGATCGATATTCCATCCACCAAAGTTCATCATCGCTAGCTGAACACGCGTTCACCACACCAAATCACAGTGCAACGTATTACACTCGTTTGTTTGCACAACGACATGCCGGCTGGCTACGCCTCGTATACACACACAAATGGGCCATCGATGTAGATGTACGTCGCAAATGCTCAGCTACTCAATACAGCGAGTTCTCCAAACTCCTTGTTGTTGTCGTAGTAGTCGCACGTAATATTTGGCTATTGGGCGCCTTCAAAATGGCCTCTGACGACGTCCATCGAAGGAACAACCCGGAGGGGGGGGGGGGCAAGGAGGAGAAGAAAAGAGAAGCAAAGGGAGAGCGCGAGAGAGAGGGCGCGCGCGCAGAGCAAAGCTTTCGGTGGTGCCAAACAAAGCTGCGCCAAGGCACAGAGCGGCCAGCAGGGGCCGTCCTCTTGCTGGCTTGGTTGCGTGCCTTAGAGCGAGATGCCGCCGCCGCCGCCGCCGGGTGTGTAGCCGGCGGCCTGCACCCACCAGCCGGTTAGGCCCCTTAGGTCCTCAAGGGAGAGGGCAACCACAGGCCGCGGGCTCTCAGGGCGTCTGCGGCCCGCTAGATAGACAAAGCTAGCTAGAGTTGGCCACTGGTTGAGTGGGCTCAATCGAATGAACGAACCTCAGCTGCCGCCTAAACGTTGCCCGAGAGCAGTAGTATCAACAGCAGCGACAGCGGCGGCAGCAGCAGCAGCAACAATGAGTTCAGCCGCCCTGAGCAGTACCAAACGGCGGGCAGCACTCGTTGAGTTGGTAACAGCGACAACGGTGGCGGCGATGCATTTCTCGACGATCTCGGCACTCGCGACGCCTGTGCGTCTCTCTCTGTCTATCTGCCTTCATGCCTTCATGCCTGCTAGTCTGCCTATCTGTCTGTTGTTTAACTCATGTTCTCTTTCTCCCTACTGTGTCACCGTCCTATGTCTGTAGGCCAGAGTAGCAGCGGTACCTGATTCAGTACACTGTACACATTACTATACTTAGATAGTTATACACTACTATACTACTACTACTACTACTACTATTACTATCACTACGATTGTACTACTATTACTACTGACGGGCCAACGGGCAGCGCCCAGCAGGCATTGTCGATTCTGTTTGTACAGTTTTTGTTGTAATTATTTCTGTTGTTATTGATATTAATGTCGTCGTCGTTGTTGTTGTTGTTGCTGTAGATGCTGTTGTTGTAGTTGCTGTTGTTGTTGTCGCTGTTTTGCTTTTGTCATTGTTGTGGTTGCTATTGCTGTTGGTGCTACTGCCCTTGTATTTAGCAACCGGGACCGCCTAGAATTTAGTCTACCACCACCGCCAGAACAGCTTGGCTTCCATGAATGACGCTAGAAGAGACAGTTACTAGAATGCAGGGGCAGTGGCAACTGCTGCGACTGTTGGTATCTCTCAATTTTGCTCAATCTCTTGCCTTGTTCCTATAGTTGTTCTCTGGTCCGTTTCCTTCTACGCTGTCCCGCCGACGGCATCTTCAAATACTGCTGCTGTTGCGATGACAACAGCAGCAACAACAACAACAACGTCGACGCGGTCACGTCGCGTCGATAGGCGAGGCGTCTACACTTTGCCTCACGCCGATCACCAGCCGATGGCGGGCAAGAAGGACCGGCCTATTGCGCTTTCAGCCGTTACTCTGACCTAATACTAATCGTAGCAGTAGTAGTAGTAGTCGTAGTAGTTGTAGCAGTGGTTATATATGTTATAGTTATCTGCCCAAAGGCCGGCGACCACCCGAAGTACGTGCTTCGAGCGACGATCTTCCGCTTCCCTCGCCTGCCGCTATTTGGCCTGCTTTTTCCTCTTGGGTTTCCTCTGCTTTCTTTTCTCGCCTGCTTCAATAGCTCAATGTCACGCTGCTATCGAACACGCTTCGAACACACACACATTTCACTCGATGAAGAGTCGACAGACTCTATAGGTGTTGGCGCGAGCGTCTGTCTGCATACGCGCGCAAACACACACACACGCATATACATAAAAACACTTCTTATAGGCAAAATACACAATAGCGTGCTCTATGGCTGACCTTGGGGGCACCACTTGAAGGCGAAGACGGCGTTGTTGTTGTTGTTGCTGTTGTTGTTGTTGTTTCTGTTGTGGGTGGATGCTGATGGTGGTGCATCGAAGACATGGAACGTCGCCGGTCGTACGTACACAAAGGACGTCGATCACCAAACGAACACGAAGCGATTCATAAGTCCGTTGCAAATGTGGAAAGGATGCTTCGAGGCTATTCGAAGTGAGTCGAGGCCAATAGCTCGAGGGAACGGGTGGCCTCTGGCATTTGAGGCAGTGATGTGCTTTGGGAAGTAGTGGTAATAATAGTACGTTGACATGAAACGACGCCAACGGACGGACGAAGATGGTGTCTTTGGGGTCGGATGATGTCCTTGGCAAGAAAGGGGCCTGGAGGGAGGTATGGGGCGCAAGGCCAAAGGCCGTGCAAGGCGAAGGGTGAATTGCCCAACAGCCTCCAGGCTCCGCTGAGTCCTGCAGTGGAACACAGTAGGGAACGCAACAGGGCAAGCGGTACTAGCCAAATCGTTCTCGGCAGACGTTAATCGCAGAGTAAGTGGCTGGATCTGTGCACTGATGGCGCCGAGAACGATGATCGAACAGGTGCGAATACTAGCGACGTCGCATGAGACAAAAGGGGCGTCAACGCAAGGAAGAATAAGTATTATTATTATTATTATTATTCAATTGAAACCACTCTGAGATATAAACGTTTGTACTAGATTTATTGTCCGTTGACTGTTATACCTCACTACATGACGCCTGTAATGGGAGGCGCATTTCCTCTACAGACAGCCCAAAAGGAATGATCTGGATTAGAAACGGTGTGATCGTCGCATATGATTTCCTCTCTGCGTTTCATGGCACGACCTTCAGAAACATCTGTACGGTACCTACGATGATTAGACCCCAAGTCTCAGAAGCAAAGGGCACAAATGGGCAGTAGCTTCTATAAACTGTTCGAGAAAGTTACACGCTATTATGATCAATTAGTGCGACTATATGCCATGACCGAGAAATCTGTTAAAGAAAGACTATTCCTATCCTGTCGATATAAAGATACGTATCTGAGCATTATAATCTTATGTATTAACATGAGCCCAGAAATGTTTTAACGTAATGGAAGGTTGAACTTTTAATTGAGCGCATGCAACGTAGAGCAGAAGCAGCATATTTATAGAGCGATGGTGATTATAGTTCATATATTCGAAAGGACGGCACTAAATTACCGTCTACGGAAGATTTACGCAAATGGAAAACCGCACCGCGGCAAGGCGTCGATCATTACAACGCATAACGATAAGTCACAAAATAATCATAATCATAATATTGCTATATTTGCCGCGGAAAGAAATTACGGTTTCCATCAGCACCAGTGGCAACAATTACTGTCCAGACGATCGAAACGCCTTTGCAATATCTTCGTCCGCCAACGATTTCTGGAACAGCATGGCTAGAGGTTTGGCCAAGCCTCAGCTAGATTTTTTTACACCTATAGGAAGTTATAGAAAGAACACTTCGGTTCTAATAATCGGACCGGAGTTATAGAACACTTCGGTTTTAATTATCGGACCTTCGGCTCTATCTCTGGGGCATGAATGGCAATCCGGGGCAATGGTAGTCAAATACGGATGTTAGAATGCCAGCTTCAGCAGCAGCAGCAGTCTGGAGCACAAACGCGGAGCAGTGCTGCAACGCTTCAGCGAGCATGCCGCCAAAATTTCAAAGCGACTCCCCTCCGCAAGCAGAAATCCCACACCTGCCTTTAGCGGAGGCAACCCTTATTATATATATATATATATATATACATATATATATACATACATATACTTGTCTTTTTCTTCCACTTGCTCTCTCTCGCCCTCTCTTCTTGTGCCTTCATCTGTAGGCGACTCATTGAGCCGGCCGTAACCAGCGATAATGGGGTTGTCTAGTTGGGGCTGGACGGAGACGGTGAACGCGACGCTGGCTTGGGAAGTTCCCACGCTCCGGCACCACCCTCTTTGCCTCCCCTCTGACACCGCGCGGGTTAAGGTGAAACGGCCGTGTAATCATAATAATAATAACAACAACAAGTGAGCAATGTCGCGTCATCATCTTCATGATGATGATGATAATGATCATCATCATCTGCAGCAGCAGCAACACTGTCATTGGTGTCATCATGATTGCCTAATTGTTGCTGTTGTTGTTGCTGCTGCTGTTATTGTTGCGTCTGCCGCTGCTGTTGTTGTTGTTGTTGTTGTTGCTGCTGTTGCTTTCATCTGACCAGCTTTTCCTTTTTCTTCCCCTGCTCTTCCTCCTCCTATCGCCCACCGTTGCCTAAACTGTCGGTCAGGCCAATTAGAAGTGAGCCCGTTTGAACGAAGACTTATTCTCCATACGCCGCAAGCGACTCGAGCATGAACTGGCGCGGAAAAACTCACAAGAAAACGAGACCCCGACAACGCAAACGAGAGAGAGAGAGAGCGAGGGGGAATTATATTGTTATATAGTAATCGAGAAACAAATGAAGTTAGCGCGACACAGATAGAAGAAGGCAGGGCAAGTTGGCGGGACAGTTAAACCTAGCGCGTAGAACAAAGAATAGACCCGTGGGCCTAACACTAGCGCAACGGGAGCAAAGGGAAAATAAAGACGAAAAGGAAAGAACTTAGAGAGGGGGAGTGAAGGCGTCAGCACAGAAGAACAGAACGAGAAGAAAGTAAAGCCGAAAACAAATGAAGAAGACGGCAAATATCAACTTTCGTTTGCCCGCATGTCGTTTGTCGCAAATGGCGCCGAATAGTTTGGGGAGGAAGGGCGGGAGTGATCGTGGCGGCACCCATTTTCCGGTAAAGCAAGCCGATGAGGCTATTTGCCGCGACGCGTAAGTATTGGCGACCGCCCGATAGGCGCATGGCGGTGATGACGGCACCAGCCACTCTCGGTCGGCAAACCTCAGTGTTGTGCTGCACAAGAAAGGACACATTTATGTCGCTTCTCGCCTGCTTTTCATTTATGCAGGCGGGCCGACAGACAGACGAACGGACAGGCGAGGACTAGTGGCGTAGGTTTTTTACTGGACAAATATTACATTACCCCCAGTGCCGCAGTCGCGTACAGACGCAAACAAACGGACACAGGGACCACAACAACAACAACAACAGCAACGACAACAACAACGATGACGACGACACGAAGCTAACAACAGCAACAACAACATCAACAACAAAAACAACAACAACGACGACGACGGCAACGACGACGACAACAACAACAACAACAACAACAACGTCAACAACACCAACGCCAACACCAACAACAACGCCAACAACACCAACAACAACGCCAACAACACCAACAACAACGCCAACAACAATAATTATGGACAACAATGTTCTGACGGATACATAGATGGATGAATACAGGGATGAGCGACTCGCGCTACCCTGACGACTGGCGACCGAATGCGGCAAATTCCCAACCTACTACTACTACTACAGCGTACAAACGACCAGCCTCGTCGACGATGACGGAGTAGTGCAAATATTAGCCGAATGGCCATTAGGAACAACTGTTTCTCTTCTTGCCTTTTGCTTTCTTCGCTTCGTCTCTTTATTCGTTCTCCGCTCGTGTTCTCAGCTGTTGCCTTTCTACACGTATTTGATTTCATCGCGGGAAGGGACGCTTGCGCTGATGCTGTTGCTGCTTGTTTCGAGTGTCTGCTGTTTGTTTTTGCTGCTAAGTGTTGGTCTTTGTCCTGTGTTTGACCTGTTGTAATTGTTGTTGTTGTTGTTGTCGTTGTTGCTGTTGTTGTTGTTGTAATTGTTGTTGTTGTGGTTGTTGTGGTTGTTCTTGTTAGTGCTGTGGCTGTTGTCATCGTTGTTGTTGCTGTTGTTATTGTCACTGTTGTTGTTGTTTGGCGTTTCTACTGCTGCTGTCATTGAAGTACGAGTTTTGGCGTTGTTATTACATTAGACGTGTACCTAATCACTGTTACTTTGGCTAATTCATCATGCCTAAGCCATCAGCCTGCTGAACTGCGCTCATCCGGGCAGCATGGATACACGTCAACCTCAAGACATACATGCATAGGGAAAAAACTACGTAATTAATTTTTGACGCCGGGGGTGTCGTCGTTTGTCGCAGGTTGCACCGAAGTTTTTCGACGATTGACTATGCACTTCATGGCTAGGGTTAAGACACCCTGACGGCTGTTTTCCCCACGCGATCCCCTCCTGTTTATATACAAGGCTTGACACTATATATGTGCCTAAAATTATACAAAAACATAAGTACGATTATATCTGCAAACATAATTACATTAACAATTCATATATATATATATATATATAGACATCATAATTTATTCATTGTAATCAATCACCAACGGTGGGAACATGACAATTGGGTCCCTGTAAACGTGTGCACTCTTACGAAGGGTCCAATGTAAGGCCGCGTTGCCTCGTTGCAGATTCAGTGACAGGCGCTGTCTGAGAAAATCGCCCGCCTGACTATCGCCGCTGACTAGAACCAGTCGCTTCCCAACCTTCTATTGCTAATGGCGAGTGGACGGGCCCTATATATATATATATATATATATATATATATATATGTTGACTAACATACGTACTATTGTGCATATTTGAAGGTGCAAACTAGTAGAGATCACGTATAAACTAATCATGATGTATAATAGTGTCTCTTAAATAGAAAGAATCATACCTCTGTTGGAATCCATTAAAATGCGGAAAATAGCGGAAAATACGTTTCTGCATCTGCTTTGTTATATGGTCGGGAAATGTACTGCCGGTTTGCTTTGTTCGCCGTACGGTATTAAGGGTGAACTGAAAATTTGTTCTTTAAACAGTGACTTCGTATCCCATAGGTAAGTTGAAATAATTGAAATAATAACAAGTATTGCTTATAGGACTCAAAGTCAAGCCTTTTTTTAATGAAAATCAACAGTTTTGTCAGTATGATCTTTCAAATATATATATATATATATATATACATACATAATCCTATCGGAAAATTTTAAAAAATCCCTTTTATATGTATACTCAACGTTGATGAAGATGGCTTGTTTTTTTTATGATCCTGTATATCATCCTCTCAGTAGCAGTCGTCGAAAAAGACGTCGTAACGTCAGAATTACAACAAAGGCTTTTTAGCATCAATTAGTCGGGCTCTTACCTAAGACCCAGTGAACTCTCGTTGAGTACTACTACTACTAATGTTCAATTTGGCTGCGTACCGACAATGCCATTGCACAGTAGTAGAAGTTGTAGTAGTGGTAGCATCAGTAGTGGTGGTCGAGCCCAGTGGTGGCTTAAGTCTGCGCCTCGCAACCGGAGGAGACACCAGATAGGTGCGCGGGTTCGAGCCCCACCGTTGCCCCACATTTGTATTTATGGGGGCCGTCCGTCTATGAAGCAATGTGAAAAAAGAAGTTCCGTGGACGTTAAATCTTGGCTGAGGGTCAACCCCCCAAAAAAGAGCAGTAGTGATGGCGGCACCCAACGTGTTTACTTTGTGCGTGACGTGTTGTTGTTGTTGTTGTTGTTGTGGTTCGGATTCGGCGGCACGCAATGGCCAACATGCTGTGCTTTAGTTTTCATCCTCCAGCGCTCACCCAGAGCCAGAGAGGTTTTCTCACGAGCGTTACTGTGGTTACACAGAGGTTACGTCAGCCGGACGTGAACAGTGACATGACGCCCCAAGCAGAATCTACTGACAGCCTCGGTGCCAGTAGTAATTGCCAGAGTATGCCGTATCGCTCACATGTCGTGAGACAATAGGGAGCAATTGCATTGCATCTGTGCACACTGTCATTCTTCTGCAAAGCAGATCTGTTTAACTGTTTTTGATGAGAGCGAAAGAAGGACACAGAATGAGAGAGACAGGGAGAGAGAGAGCGCGCGTGTTTAAGTGTGCCTCCGTGTTGATCGGACGGGCAGAGGATACCGACACAAGGTACCGCCAGGTCCGGCAAGAAAAGCTGCTGTCTGCAGAAATGATTCGATGCATACAGCTGCAGTCCTCCGATACCTAGTATTAGCAAAAGGTTCTTTGCAGCACCTAGCGACGGTAGCCGTCCGCTGAATCTCACTGAAAATAATTCGTATTGGAATATAGAGAGGGGGGTTCGTGTCGAAGTGCTATATGTTAATCGAGCCGTGAAAGACGTTCCAAATGCTCCTCACCCCGAAATACTATGCGGTGCTTACACGCTTTCAAGCACCCGCGCGTGAAATTAAAACGGGTTGTTACTTACTACCGGATTAGGAGCGGGCGGGTCTACAGGTCGGCGGTGACCAGCGACGAGCAGTGCCTATTCTCGGCCTGACTCTTGATCCTGGTCGGCTGCTAAAAAGAATAATTAATGCTGACGTTTTTTTTCACCTTGAGCACTAACCCGCGCAGACTTCCGCTAGCCGGTAGCCATTCAGGTGGGTATTTTCGCTTTTTTCTCGACTCTCTCTTTAATTCAAAATCATAGGCTTTGTTTCGTGTCCTTTCGACAGCAGGACAAAATCTACTGACAGCTTCAGCGCAATACAGTTGTAACACTTCACAGTGTCATCACATCGCATATGTCGTCGTTATTTACGTCGTAAAATGATCATGTAGAACAGGACGCGTGTTGTTTATCTGTCTGCTGATACGTGCTATTGTGTCTTGTGAAACCCTTCTCTTCGGGGGTTTGGCCTAAAGGCGCATATTGAATTTTGACCCTACGAAATACCAACGCATTTAATATTCTGGCATTTTATTTTTCAGTCCCCTTCTCTCGGAGAATAATCTCTTTAGCCCTTAGTCACCACTACTGGAGTCGGACATGACTAACTGTCACATGTATATATAAATATACACATACATAAAGGATTTAGATGTGTTTGAGTATTCAGATTTATGTTCTTGTGTGCACAGACATATATATATATATATATATATAATATTTAGATGTGCCTGGGAATTCAGATTTATGTTCTTGTGTGCACATATACATATATATATAATGCGCTTGTGCATTATGGTGTAAATGTATAAGCCTGTATTTGTGCGTGACGTACAGAAGCTGATTATGCTTTCTTGCACGATGTCTTAATTACAATATAATTTATTACGGGCAGGCACCGAGAGCTACTTAGACCGCCAGACGTCAGAACCGGCATGACGTGTGCTGCAAGATCCGGCTTGTTATGATGGCATTTTTTTCTGGCGTAAGCATGTAAATTGGCCAGATATTTTGGATATCAGAATAAATGGAAGCCAATGAGAACGTAGTTTGCTTCTTCGCCGAAAGACCGTTTGTTGACCACGCGCTTTGCACTACCCTTTCCATCCCTTTAATTTTCCATTTCCATTCTGTTTATATTGGTCTCTTTGCATGCTCTCACCTGTTTTCTTGACGCTGTTGTGGATCATGCAAGCTTTTACTCTGGAATTTCATAGCATTTTTCGACGGAGACGTAGAACTGGTGGAAAATGCTCGCCAACGCTTTGTGATACGTGTAACACGATGCTATGATCTAGTGTTAGCGTTCATCACATCAGATAGTATGGCTGAGACTCACTGACTGAGAACTACATTGGTGTGTTCAAATGGTGACAGCCATCGAAAACTTTGGGCTAAATTTGCTTTTACCCTGCAACGTCATTTTCTAACGTCAAGAAGAATGTCTCTGTTCATTAGTTATCCGATACGACTGTGCTAAAGTAATGCTTTTGCTCTGAAGAATGGCAAGATGCGCCCGTGCTGGGTGAAACAATTGTGGTTTCGTAAAAGTTCTGTTGTAAACAAAGCAACACAGAGCTTTGTGTTGTAGCTGTACTGACCGATGCTACACGCATCTAAACGGCCCAGCAAGCAACTCTAACGTCTATAGCCTATGCCCTGTCAAGTTTCTTGGATATATTACGCAAGTACTTAGCGCTTCGCGCAATGTACTCCCTTAACTACTGGCTGGCGGGGTTTTACCAAACATGTTTTGTAGGTACTTCAATCAACTTGCAGTGTTGCGAATGTTAGCCCGAATAGAGGGGCAGAATCGCAATGAGGACCGTCAGACAGAAGTCCAATCGCGGTTTTGACTTCGGCACGGCATAAACTTCAGTTTTGCAAACAGTTAGCAGGCTTGGCCTCGAGCTAAACTATGTACATACTACTGCCTCACATGAGCTGCAATTTGACATCTCTTTCAAGATTTGCGATATCGCGCGTCGAGCGAGTAGTGCCGCTTACTTGCGAATAGGCCTGGTTCCTCGACCGCTGGCGGGCCATAAAGCGACCTAGGAAGAAACCGAGCTAGAGAAACAACCGTTATTCGTTTGTCTGAGTGAATCCGAATAAACGAACGAGGAAACACACTCACATTCGCTCGAGAGCGACTACTGCTCTTCCTGCAGCACGCAGTTTCCGACGTAGAGAAAGACGCTGTAAACGTTACCTACCGACGACGCCGAACTCCAACCAAAGTACGCTGCAACCAGTTCCTCATCCTTTCTCCCTGTTCCTGGGGAGGGTCCATCCGCGGCTGGGGGGGGGTTTGGCGAACATCGGTGTTGTGCTGAGACTACAATTTCAATTTGCCATCATCAACAAGGAAGGAGTGACGATCTTTCGTCGTCCTATAGAACGTAATAAGGCCTCATTACGTGTCGCGTTGTCCAAAACGCAGTGCTCACAGATTGATGTTTTCGGTATTTATTTCTTTGGGCCGTTGCTATTACTTGGCTGCCACTTCGATATGGCCGTAACCAAACCGTTACCGCTAACTATCACTTCTGGAACTACTACTACTACTATTATTGGTGCTAAAATTTCTACTGCTGCTACTGCTGCCGCCGCTGTACCCAGGACACCGCGATCGGAACAAGCAATCTATTCTCTATAGACATTTGCATCAAATGGACGGTTTGGGTCATTTAATCGTACACAAATGGGAACACGTACGCGGCCGGACATTTGGATGCCGCTCAATGGTTTTCTGGTCACCTAGACTTGATGATGATGACGACGACGACGACGACGACGATGATGATGATGATGATGATGATAGTGATGATCTTTCTCATCAAGTATTATTGAGTTAGGTAACTAACTGATTAAAGTACAGCTGTCTCGCCCATTAGCCGACTATACGGTAATTCGCACATGTTGTCGACACTCGACGAACGAGCTTATCGTCTATTTAGACGATATATATATTTATATATATATATATATATATATATATATATATATATATATTATATATATATATATATATATATATATATTTATATATTCAATTGAGACAGAATTGATGTACAGCAGGAGTGCTCTATCAAACTATACACACAAGTCGCGTGTCTGTCTATGTTTTGTGCTGTGACACAAACAGCAATTACATACAGCATTACTAGTATTACTCTAACCCAATAACGCTCTAATGCTCTAATGCAATAATTCCGAGGCAGAATACCCCAGCATAATTTGTCTCTCAATGTACTTAACCGTTTCTGCTCGTAGGCTAGTATCGCCCGCAAGTCGGGGTCGATTCTTGGCGAGAGAGAAATGTCACTACCTTCTACTAGCGGGGTATTGTGCCTGGCGGGCTTGGGCCAACGTAAGCGACCCAGGGAGGTTTATTGCAATGTGGAGGGCACGAAACTTCACCAGACAACAGGTCAAAGCACTCGTGGTGCAGTTATTGTCGCGTTGTTGTTGTTGCTGTAGTTGTTGTCGTTGCTGGTTTTGTTATTGTTGTTGATGTTGTTGTTGTTGTTGCTGGTTTTGTTATTGTTGTTGTTGATGTTGTTGTTGTTGATGTTGTTGTTGTTGATATTGTTGTGGTTGTTGTTGTTGCCGTTGTTATTGCTGTTTTTATTGTTGTTGCTGTTGTCGTCGTCATCATCATCATCATCATCATCAGCGTTGTCATTGTCGTCACCAATGGTGACAGTTGCTGCGTGTGATCCATCGGGCAGCGTTTAGGTACCCTTTCCTCTGTGTGTTTTTCTCCCCTTTTTCTGCTGCTGCTGCTGCTGTTGTTTCTGCTGAGACAGGGGAGGGCTTGACGGATTCGTCCTCGTATGGCTGCGCCCCCATTCCCTCCACCCAGGCTCTTCTGCTGCGGTAGCGTCGGACACGATACGACAACGACGACAATATACGTTGTGAACGTGTTGTTTTGCCGCCTAGTTGTCACTTCGCGTCGTCGCCAGCAGAAGGCCGTAGCAGAAGGCGTAGCAACAGCGGCCCTAGTAATTGTTGTTGTTGTTGTTGTTGTTGTTGTTGTTGTTGTTGTTGTAAGAGTAATTGTAGTCGCAATAGCAACAATCATAGTAAGAGTAGGCATCGACGTGCAGTTGGCTGATGAGATGATGGTTGAGATAGTAGTTCTGTTTTCCCTTTCCGACGACCAGCAAGCATCCTCCCTAATCCCTCTCGCAGATTATCTCTTGTTGCTGCTGCTGCTGCTTCTGCCGCTGCCGTTTCTGTTGTTGCTGTTGTTGTTGCAACTGTTGCTGTAGTTGTAGTAGAAGTGGTCAGTTGTTGTTGTTGTAGCTGTTGTTGTTGTTGTTGGTAGTGTTCTTGTTGTTGTTGTTGTTGTTGTTGTTGTTGTTGTTGGTAGTGTTCTTGTTGTTGTTGTTGTTGTTGTTGTCGCCGCTGTCGCTGCTGTTCCGGTTGTTGTTGTTGCTGTTGTTGTCGTTGTCGTCGTCGTCGTGGTGGTTGTTACCGCTGTTGTCATTATTGCGCTGGGCCGCAAAGCTGCCACTCATCAGCTCAACAAGTAGCAAGCATCCGTACTAGTCGAGGTAAGAAGCTGTAGTCGCTGTAGTCGCAGTGATAATAGTAGTAGTAATAGTAATAGTAGTCGTCGTCGTCGCTGTCGCCACCGCCGCTATCGCCATAGTAGGCCGACAATGTGCGCGACATAATTCCCGCCCCTACTCGAGCGGCTTGCTTATCCGTACGGCCGACAAGCGCATCAGCAGCAGCAACAACAAGAGCCGCGCGAAGTCTGAAGTTTGTCACGACGAAGACGCCGACGAAGACGTCGTCCTCGTCGTAGGAAAGGAGGGCAACTAAGCAGGCAAGCAAGCAGACAGGCGGCTAGCTGACCGACCGACCGATCAGCCGGCAGCCGGCATTAAGAAAAATAGGAGGAAAAAGACGATGAAAAAGCCGTAGCAGCAGCAGAAGAAGGAGAACTAGGGGAGAAAGAGGAGAAGAAGAACAAGAAGAAACTAAACTAGCCGCAGCAGAAGAGGGCGACCGGCGGTAGCGGTCGACACGTGAAGAAGACGCATCACAGGCGACACAGTGCCAGCGTGTCGCCACAACATTGACCAGCACAACTCGGTTGTGAGTGCGCGGCCGGCGCCCGAACTGAGTGAGTACACAGCACAGTGAGTGAAAACGCGCGCGTTAACAGGCGAACTAACAAACAACGGTGGCGGCAGCAACAGCGTCAGCAGGAGTAGCAGGAGCTCTCGAACAAATATCGACCAATTGTTGACAAGAACCAATAAGCCAGTCGGGTCTAGACAGCCAGTCGGGTCCAGACAGCCAGTCTCGCTTACCTGCCGAGAATCATCAGCTGAGAACCGAAAGAACGTCGGACTGTTCGACTTCGGAGACACAACAGAGGGTAGTGCCATTTCGTGGACGTGATCGCATCATCGTAGCTCATCCGTAACTTCGGCTCGATCTCGTCGACATCGAAGCGAAAAGCGAGTTCGGCGGAACTATGGAAGTGGCGTCGCCGGTTTGACGTAGTAGTAAGAAGCAACGTAATCAATGACAGCATCACTAACAACAAGGACGAGATCAACAACATCACACCAGCAACATCAGCATTGACAAGATTAACAACAACATCGACAAGAACAACAAAAATAACAAAAACAAGATCAGCAGCATCGTCAAGAACAAAGCAACAACAACATCAGCATCAACAAGAATCACTACGAACAGTTCGTTCCCCAGAGCCAGTTAGCCACAAGGCGATCAAACGTGTACGATACCAATACCTCGAGGGTTTAATGAGATTAACCCGATCCGTGATTTCTGAGATTTGCGAGGCTGAGTGCTTCAGTTGGCACAGATCCGAGACCGGTAGCGGCGGCGGCAGCATCAGCAGCGTACCGGCATACCGCTACGCGCTGGTATCGACTTAATTACAAGTGTGAGCTGTAACGGTGGTGAGGTGAGTTGACTGCGGCGTTAATCTGCTGCCACACTTCAGAGTGTTGCTTCTGCTGGTGCTAGTGGTGCTGCTGTGGGACAATAAACGGTGTACTTTGCGAATCCTACTGACGGTCTTGTAGATGATTTTTGGCAAGGTGTGCATTTGACGACGACGACAACGATGATGACGAGTCTCCCTGCTTGTCAACATAGGACTCTCCACATCCTGCCTGGTCATAGGAGTCTCCACCACTAGCTCGAAGTCCTAGCACGAAGACCAACCACCAGACAGACGTCCTGTTGGAGCTACTGCAGGTCCGCGCGACCTGGACGCGCAGGTTAACTAACTACCGCGCAGGTTAACCAACTACCGCGCAGGTTAACTAACTACCGCGCAGGTTAACTAACTACCGCGCAGGTTAACTAACTACCGCGCAGGTTAACTAACTACCACGCAGGTTAACTAACTACCGCGCAGGTTAACTAACTACCGCGCAGGTTAACTAACTACCGCGCAGGTTTCATACACTGGTTTGACTTTTTTCTACCTCGGCTGGCACAATGGACACCCGCATCCGCGCAGGCCAACCGGCCGAGGACAACAATTCGCAGACAGCGCCACGTCAGTTGTCTATTCGCTGACGTGATCTGACAGGGGTCTGTTTGCTGGCTAGACTACTTCTGCTGCTGCTACCGCTGTCATCGCTCTGATTGTGATCATCTTTGTCGTCGTCGTCGTCGTCGTCATCATCATTGTTGTGTCTGTCGCTGTTGCCTAGTACTCCTACAACAACAGCAACAACAACAACAACTACTACTACTACTACTCCTACAATTACTACTACTTCGAGCAACTTGCCTAACTTACAAGAATCTAGTTAGTAGACGACATCGTTGTGGCTGGCTCACAGCCAGCCTCACTAACCAAGCATGTGTCTGTTGTGCCTCCGTCAGATGGGTGTCCTTACACAGGTACGTGCTACCGTTTCATACAGTGTTACAACTGTATACCTATCTATAGTATGGTATATACATATAATATTTAGTTATATGTAGTAAAATATAGAGTTGTGGTGTGCGAACATGTGCACAGCGTGCAAGGCATTAGGTCCAGTAGGTTTGGAGTGGTGTACCATACATATGTATGCGTATATGTCGCTATATATATATATATATATATATAATATCGGTAGTCATTACATGATTTGTATGACATTAGACTGAGTTTATATGGTCAACGTGCCCGTAATTATTTCAGAGCAATCAAGTACGTGATCATTCAATACCGCCTGCTATATATATATATATATATATATATATATATATACCTGTATATATATATGGGGGCGTGTTCCAGGGGGTCCAAGGGGTCTAGTGCGCTATTCATGGTTGTCTGCCGGCCAGGTTATCTATCGGTTTAAGCGCCCCTGATATACAAAAGTGGCATGTCTATTTAAGTATTAAAGCAAACAATAGATACATCTATATGTTTGTGCATATATATATATATATATATATATATATATATATATATATATGTATTATCGGTAGTCATTACATGATTTGTACGACATTAGGCTAAGTTTATATGATCAACGTGCACGTTATTATTTCAGAGCAATTAAGTATGTGATCGTTCAATACGACCTCCACCACGACACGAGCGTTGAGTGCTTAACAGTTTCGCGTCAGATATTTATAATGATGACAGCTATACCATGTGGTTCGACAGATTAGCACTCGATTTTCTGCTCCGCCTTAGTCTGTGAATTTATTAATTACAACTTGTTGGTTACTTATCTCCCTGTATTCTCTAAAAGAGTCTGGCTTGTAATTTGTGGCACTACGCGGCCGGGTGACGAAGTCTTCTCGATCTTTAATTCTAATATATTGATGAATGTTTTAAGATCGATGCACGAAGTGCATCTACCAGCACCGTGGCCGCCGCGGGCCTTTGCTGGTAACATTTCCGTTGTATTAATTTTGCCCACCTTTTTTCTTGTCGCATCCAGGTAAAAGTTTGGTTGCTTTCGTGACTTCTTATACCTCGCAAAAAACCTTTGATAGACCCGCTATGTACATCACAAATGGAAAAGGAATTGGCTTACAGAGTCACCCTGAGCCAAGCCCATTGTCTCTCTGATTGATTCACACTATATCACCTTCTTTAATAGAACAGACTCCGTTCCTGACAGTGACCTAATTGTGTCGTACTATGTGACTGATTCGATTGTACTCTATATTGTTCCTCGAATCAAAAACTTTGTATGGATAATTTGTAAGGGGTGGTCCCTTGAAACGGTATCAAACGCGGTATGGATTCGCGGTGAATGCAGGCAACATAATGTTCTTATTCTGTTGCCGCTGTTCCACATGTTTAAGCACAAACTTGAGTCCTTCTTCAGTTGCTTTTCTGGAAGAACGTAGCGTTGGATAGAACAATATCCCTCTCTTATTACTCAGTGCTACAGTGAGATCTCCTTTCACTTGTAGATGGGCTGCATCTCCCCTCCATTCGTATGGCACTTTGCTTTTGCATAGGTAGTCGTTGTAATGTTTTGTTGAAACTAGAGGTTTGACGTTATAAGTTCCTAAACAAATTGGTCTAATCCTACCGACAACTATATATATATATATATATACACGGAAGTCAATCGAAAAGTTCTGATACACATTGATAAAGGATAACTATTTATTTAATTTTCCAACGTAGGTTTGTTCTTTGTAAAATAGCCTCCCGGCCGCTCCGATGCACTTGTGCCACTTTTTCTTCTACTCTTTGAAAGAGATTTAAACGTCTCTTGCGGAATCGAGTTGAGCTGCTCATGTGAATTTTTCTTTATTTCCCGAAAGTGGTCTCGAAACGTTGGCTCTTCTATTTTTTTATTCCGTGGTGACAGGAAAGAGTCGCAAGGAAGAATCCGAAATCAGTACGTTGTGTGCACCGGTGCGTTTTCGTGATGGAGGAGTTCAGGGCTCTTGCGTCGGAGGTGCTCGCGCAGTCGTCTTAAAAGTTCGCGGTAGTATTCTCTATTGACCGCAAATGTGTGGAAGGTGATTCCTCTGTAGTCAAAAAAACAATCAGTCAAAAGGTCCTTGGTGTTGGTCTGTTCTGTCTGAATGTATTCGATCGACACTCTTCTTTGAAGCACCACTGAGAGAATTCGACTCGGGCTTTGATATCGTAACTACATAAACCTACGACTCGTCTCCTCTAATCACTCTGTGAAACAATCCAGGGCTACCACCAGAAGCTGCAACTCGGACATTTCCCGGCGGACGGTAATTTGCTGGAATTTCAACGTTTTCGTAACGAATTTTGCTGCCAGTCTTTTGACGCATAAAATAGTGGATACAACCGTTACAACTGATTCATGGGATATCTCC
>QVRM01004790.1:97500-105000 GCA_003439945.1 Dermanyssus gallinae
CAATAAGGAAAAGTAAAGCCTCCACAATTTGTTCTGTCTGTCGCAGCCTATCGCAGTTCATTTCTGCCGCCAGCTTTCGACCTTAATCTGCCGCGGCACCCATTTTGATATACGTATTTTGTAGAACATTTTGTTGCTTGCGGTTACATGCTTGTTTCTTCTGCTGTTAATGTCGAGGATGGTGGCGATAGCGGGGGGAATGTTGCCGGTGGTTTGCGCGATGATAACGCCACCAATTTGGTGTGGTTGTGAGCTATGGTTCCGAGTTACTATTCGCTGTTTGTTCTTACTAGTTACTCAACGAGAGTGACGCTTCCATAATGGATGTTTGCACTAAGCAGAGTCCTGCGCGCAGACGCCCGCGACGAAGCCGCGCTCACGACCGCGTGGTACCTCGTGGCCGTTCTTGGTTGGAGGAATGATTTGTCTGGTCAATTTTGAGAACGATTGAGACTCTAGCCTATTAAATTACACACATAGTATCGTCTTTTGTGGCTTCCTTAATAAGATCAAGTATGTTCAAAAGATCGCGTGTACTACACCTGTAGTATAGTGTAGCTGCAACGCACTTTCTCTAGCAAGGCAATGTAGTGGCGACAGAACAACGCCTCACCACCAGTCATACACTTTAGCGAAGCTGTCTATCCGGCATGCTTAAATGTGAGCGCTATTCAAGTTTCTGGCGACAATAGCTACTTAAAAATAGGTTTGATCTATTGACAATATATATATATATATAGCCATGACATGAAAAAACCGTACACGAGCAATTGCCATATGGAAAATCTTAAAAAAAAGAATATATACATATATTCGCAAACGTATGAGAAATGATTGCAAACACTGTGTGTTTAAATAACGCAACCAAAGATAACAGTCGGGTATGTTGAGCTATATATATATATATACATATATAGGAAGACTTTTCATCCGCAACAACAACAACTCCTCTGGTAAAGAATTTTCCACTTCGCGTTTCCAAAAACTTAGTGTAGCAGGTGGCCATTTGAATGCCGCGACACAATTCGCCACACGTGGGGTTATGCGCGAAAATAAAACGTTGCAAAGCTTCGGACTACCCCTAAGTCTTGCGCTCGGAAAGTGGCAGCGGAACTACACAGCCTTTTTTCCGCTACCTGTCTAGACTTCCACCTCATAAGAGAAAATATGACCGCACCCTTAAGGCTGAGAAGAAAACTCGCGCGCCTTCCAGCACCGAGCAAGAGGAGCGACCTCCGTCTACGTACGCAAATGAAAGGGACCTACGACACTTAATGACGTGCGCCTCAATATAGGGGGCTTAAATATACGTGATATACGCAACAGAGCCCTCGAAGTAGGTCTCACCCTGACGGTGGCTCACACCCGATAGTGGCTCACACCCGGTAGTGGCGAAAAAAGACAGTCCGTTGAGACATAAGGCTTTAAATGCGAGCTAACCGAAGAACAATACGCAGACCCCATGCAAAATTGAATGAATAGCGTGCACTTACGCAAACATAAGCCTCAGTAAGACAAGTATTTTAGGAGACGAAGCTTCTATAAGATTTATTGCTATCAAGGGCAAATTGCAAAGGAGTCTTTCACTTATGCCCTAAGAGAGACTGCGATTATCCTGCGCAGTTCCCTTAAAACAAGATGTATTCGGCAAGTGGCAGTGGCCCACCCGACAGCCGCTGAGATCACTCTCATAAGGAAAGCCCTGGAGTCATTACCCTAGAAATTTGTGTCAAGGGCCGGAGAACAGAAGCGACTCACGGTCGGTCTTACAGACCAAAGTTGTCATAAAGAGAGACCTCGATAGTCAACTATGTCCAGCGGCATTCCCAAAGAGCTTACTAAGGACGAGGCGCCAGAAGCGGCGTTCGGCCTTGGACCCTTAAAGAAAACCCGGGCAGGCAATTACCCATGTATTGCTAAGCTGAAAAAGCCCAACGGCTTCTGCACCAAAGACATACAGTGATCTCGGCTAGACCCGGCGCCGATTCTACTCTGAAACCCCGTAGCACAGCTCGACCAAGACTCTATGCGGTGTATATGTTTTCGAACTCCACCTTACACCAAGACGAGAATTTCCTTGGAGAGCGACCCACACTCTTTCGGGAAGCAGCTTCTCATTAGGACAAGGAGAGATCCCTTGAAATATCTTTACCTTTGAGTCAATCTCAGCCCAAGAGGATCGTGGCCAAGAATATCAAACCCGTATCGCCCTACTTACAACGTATCCTATCGTTAATGCGAGCATCTACCTGCGAAAGTGTGAACTATCCGCCATCATTATGTCACCCTCGACAAAATGCAAATAGGTTAACTGGATTTTAGTAGGTTTGTGAGTCCCACATAACTGGGGCTGTAACAACGAAAACGGGTGCACAACATATGCATCATTTTATTAGTTAATCTCTCCAAAGAAAGAAAGTCGAAATATAAATTGCTCTCCCTTGTCGTCCATTAGAGGTAATGTTTGTAATGAAACAACATTGTTTCAGTTATAACGGCAATTTTTCTTCTCTTTAGTATTATTATCACTAGATAAAATTAAAGCCGCGTTTTCCCTGCAGATAGCCAAAGACAACATTTGTCACAAATTTGTGTCTCGCGTTTATTATTTTCAAATATTATTTATTTCATTCTCACTATTACTACTAGTAACAACTGAAGTGTTCTAAAATGTGGCCTATTTGCTCTCTAACTAATCTCATTGCGTCTACTTTGAAGGAGGCATTTCTCCTACAAATTATAAGCGGCAGAATGCTTCCCCATTAAACGTTTTCGAACATTTGCTACGTTGCGTCGTTGTTTATCAACTTATGGTTTCCATATATAGGCGATATAGCACCTATTCGTTAAAGCGGTGCATTTCTGCTATTTGTTTCTCTACATCGGCATAGTCTACAACCTAAGCCGGCCCCGAAAAACGATGTGTTTGGAATGACGCAGCAACTCAGCAAGAAATCGTCGCACTCGTTGCAATCAAAACCTCTGCGTTCTCGTATGGCCGGCGCTGCCGCTTTTCAAATAACCCTTCATTGCCATTGGGCTCTGCATTACGACTAGCATTATTACTATTATATGTCAAATTTTACTTTTCAATTACATAAACCGCGCCTACTTTTACGAATTTGGCTTGGTTCAAATCGTCGTCGTTGTGGGGCACTAATTTCATTAGGCCCACCTGTAATCACTCAAGCCCCGCAGTGCATGAGGAGCAAATTAGAGAGCGCGAAAGAGAGAAATCGACCGAGAACATTCAATGGTAGGCAACATACAATTTATGCAGAAAGCATAACCATCTGGCACGCGGCACTAATCAAGCATCCACTCGAACCCGCCAAATACCAAAAGATGTGGAACTGGCACCGAACAATCACGGGAACAAGCACTCCTGGTATGACGCTCGTTGTTATTCTATTCATTTTTACGGTGCTGTCATCGTCCAGAAGCATACGCGCACACAAATATATAAACACATATATATATATATATATATATATATATATATATATATATATATATTCATACATAAGCATCGTATTTGACGCACGTTATGACATGAAGCGATGAAGGTGACAGCCAAATATATCACCGTATACTCCTCACTCCATCTATCGTCGGCTTTCAGTTACCTCAAACGTTTATAGCAATCCTTACTACATGTTCCACTGCCACTATTACTACTGCTACTACTACTACATCTGCGACTACTGTATGTTTGAACGTGGACATGCTCGTTTTGCCGGTCTTTTCATTTTTCAATTTATTTTAGCATGATCATTCTTTGGCCGTAGGTTCGTCGGTTGGCTAGAAAGATGCTCATCAATCAATGCGTGATGAGGCGCACTTCTGCGCGATACTTCATAATACTTTCAACGGCCAACCACACGCATCACTGGCTGAGCGTTTAGTTGCGGCGTCTATCTGCGTTCTGATTACTCGTCCATAAGGCCTTCTTCATTCGTATTCAATTCAGTCGCCGCTCTCTCGCTTGTTGATTCATCGCAATTAGCATTTGGCGCATCTCAATTAAATCATACGTACTGTACCTTTAATTGCTAACACAATGTGTAATTTGTTCGTTGTACGATTTCATTCAACTATTCACTGGCTGAGTGAGTGAGTCTGGCAGGCTCAATTTGCAATTTTCCATAGCAGCCATTGACTATACATGTGTATGTATATGGATTGCTTATAATGCGAATTATGTACTCAATCATGGAATAAATATATACATATATACGAGACAAGTTCACTTCAAAATGGAGTGGCATACAGACTAAACCGCTTGTCTATATATATATATATATATATATATATATATATACATCGCATTACGTACAAAACGCATATATATATATATATATATATATATATACGTTTAAACTAATTAGTTCATTACATTACTAGCTTTAATTTGGCGTGGAGTTTTGCGTATGCATGTACATCTAGATATATGTACGAAGAGTCGTTCTTAGAAGGGCAGAAACTCCACAAAAAATACCCCGCTGTCTGTAGGTTGACTAGTATTCATATATGAAAAATTTGTCCAGAGCTTAGCTCGACTGAGTTTAGTTGTGAAGCAGCAAATGCTACAAATCAAATCGCCCTATAGATCTGTCAGCCTGAGCTCCTCGCCTCGTGTCTGTCAACGGGGTCTGTCAAGATAGCCAGATCTGTTGCCCTTTCAGTGAACCACCCCACAAACACCCAAAGCATTGCGAGCGGGAGCATAAGGAAGCAATCTTGTACACGTCGTGTGATGCACACCCCCATAGGTGTACGGCAGAGGTTTTTCCCTGTTGTTCGTCGACACTTTCTTCACCACTTTCAGGTGGGTTTTTGGCCGCTCCACCATGCTGGGGGGAGGTCGCCAAACACTTGCGCCAAGGGGGCGTTGGCGTTGCGGGGCTGGGGGATGATTGGCAGATTGAGCCGAGACAAGACGGTGGTGATGGTGATGACAATAACTCGACGGCGATAACTCGTCTCTCACAACACCTAGCGCCTGCCTTCAGCGCTCGCTGGAAGCACAACAAGAAGGGTGCTGTATAGTTATACTGCCAAGGCAGACTGAGGTCGTGTCGCAATATTGGCTTCGGCCTCCACGTCGACAAAACCTTGACCGACTAGGGAGGGAGCCTGTCGACTTGATCTGCTGCTCCAGCTGACAATACCTATTCTAAACGGTATGTACATGAATACATAATGGCGATCCTACTATTAAAAAACGCTCGCCGCACAACGACTATTGATACCATTGATAACGACAACGGCCGAAGACAGTACTGATAACGTGTTGTTGTTACGCATTCAGACGTAATTGGAATACCGACAGCAGCGATAAAGTACGACATTAACAACGCCATTATGTCTTGTTAGCACGAGAGCAGCATACGCAATATTGTCATTATTATTACACTCGTAAAAACCAGATAAATTAAGGCAATTTGGCTATGTACATGCGAAATCGATTGACAAGAGAGATTACAATCATGTTGCCATCCGCATGTAAGAAAACAATCACGACAACAAATTAACAGTGTATAGAGACCGATCCTAGCAATTTGTACTAAATCATAAAGGATTGGTTATTTTATACTATTGTAGGACACATATTGTAGGGCGCGAGTCGTATTGTGGCTCGTACTACAATTTTCTACAATAGCATGATTTAATAGTATGCGCTTATGTTGTGGGAAAATAACTAATGATTGCAACATTAAAAACTTCTAGTGCGGATTTGAAAGTACACGACCTTCAGCTTAACTACACCAACTTATGTATGCATATATATATATATATATAAATATAATGTGTCAGCTTATCAGTCTAGTACAACGGTTGATTGCGGCTTCCCTGCCTTGTCTGATTCCATTCGGATTCAGCCAACATACTTAATGAACGTAGTAATGGGGTCAGTGTTTCAAGGTTACCATTTTGGAATGATAGTGCCGGGTAACTATATATATATATATATATATATATATGTATATATATATATATACAGTCTTGATTCGACCGCCGTAGCTTACGGACATGTTTAGTGAGTGCTCAGTGATTAAGAGTCATAGTGTTCTCACTATCACCCTTTATCCTGCCGTATCTATTGCAAACGCGACCACCTCCTCTCGACAGCTCTGGTCAGCGCCAAGTTCTAGGCTACTCATCCGCGAAAATAACAACTCCTAGGATGATGAATTCCACTTTCGTACATCCGAATACCTAGTATAGCTACAAGTTCCTCCAACGAATGAAAGAGAAAGCATCTTTGGACGCGACAGTCCAAGCGGTCTAAAAGACCAAAACAGTCATAATGCGAGGGAAACGACAATCTCAAAGGGCTCACTAAGGACGGAGAACCGGAAATGGCGTTTACCCCAGGCACCCTAAAGAAAATGCAAGCCGCGTCTCAGTTTGTGGTCCAAAATAACGTACGGGTCCTACTACTTTAGAGAACCCTACAACACCTGGAACCTACTCTAGCAACAAGTTCTCTTTGATCAAGGTATTCCCCACAAGGTAATCTCCCACCTCAGTGGGACAAGGCACATACTTCTCCTTTATTACCACGTTCCGACCTTGCGATCTACTGAAATAGATTTTGCATTAAAATTATTAACTCACCGAATAACCGACTGAAGGATCCACGAGAAGCAAGAAACCTTATCCGTTATTTTAAACGGCTTGAAGCGCCCTCGGCAGAGTCTAAACTTATGCCTGGAAGGACACCCAAAAACTCCCAGGTCCATGGCTTTGTAACGTCGACTCTTATTCCGTACCTGCAACTTAAGAGAGACTGACGATGCAAGGCATTACTACGAACGCTGTGCCTTTTTCAATACTAAGCGAGAGCTACTGCCTCCGAGCCTAAAACTTAAAAGTCCAAAAATCATGATTTCTGGTCTATGATGCACAAGATTTGCAGCCGTGCAAAGTTAAGTAGCCAAGTGATCTCGAAAGAACAGTACGGCGGCTATCCCCAACAAAAGGCAATGAGGACACGTGGTTGTCGTGTTTTTGTGAGTCCCACACTGCTGTGGCTTTAACAGCGGCGCCCGGTGTGCATCATGCACTTTACTAGTTCATTTAAAAAAAAATATATATATATATATATCTGAGTAATTGGACAGACGACGCTATGATACATGATGTGTTTAAATATGCATAATTTATACAATCATATTGTATGTACGTAATTAGACAGAGACGAATATGTACAATAAGCGTTCAATAGTGATTCAATATGAATAATAAAGCAAGAGATTGCAATAACTAAAAGAACAAGTTTACATTCCTAACAACCATATCTGGATTTACTGTCTCCTTCATTATATATATACATATATATATATATATATATATATATATACATATGCTGTTCAAAACGTATTGCGACTGTTGTGTTTTTTTCAAAAATTATTCATTTATTCATGAATATCTATTTTGTCCCCTTTAAAGTAATCCCCATGAGATATTATACACTTGTGCCAACGGTTTTTCCAA
>QVRM01004790.1:110000-318390 GCA_003439945.1 Dermanyssus gallinae
TGCTGATGATGGTTGAGACCTTGTTGCACTGCTTCGAACAGGTTACAGCAGGCACAGGAACCAATGTGTGTGTGTGTGTGTGTGGAGGGGGGTCCGTTGGTCAGTGGCTGTAGCAGCGGACAGTGGCCATGGCCAATGGCCACTTCAGCATATCAGTCAGTGCTTGGTGCTCACGCAGCAGCGTTCATTCGTGTTGCACCGTCTCGGGCCACCGCCGATCAGCCGCCCAGATCCACATCATCAGTGGCTATCGCCGACGACAACATCACCCCACTGACCCCTCCATACCCCCCACCCCCCGCGCGCGAAGGACGCGGCAGCAAGCAACTCCATTGCGGTCGGCATGAGACGGCCAGAATTACTGCAGAGACTTTCGAGGCGTCGTTGTTCCCTGGAGCAGAAACACTGGAGCCCGCCGCTCGCCAAACCCCCAGCGCCCCACGAAGCCGGCGGAGCCAACGTCACCAATCCACAACCTCCCCCCCCCCCCACTAGGTCGGCAACGCCAGCGCCACAACCCGCTGCCACGACCATGATGGTGATAGTGATGGTTATGATGATTAACCACGACCACCACCACCTCCTCCACCACCACCACCACCACAACCCCTACCGTCGTCCCTATATCCTACACACGCCCCCGGCTCTCCCCCTCTACGTGCTCACATGCATGCCTACGTGACTACTACGTCAACCGACTATTACTACTTAGACTGGCTGGCTGGCTGTCCATCACAGGATGGCCGCAATCATTCGACCATCATCGATGCACCAGGTATCTATCTATCTAAATATCCATCCATCCGTTCCTGCCCACGGACTGACTCGTTGAGGTCTTCTACCCTCTTGCTTCTTGTCTTAGTTCGAAGCATTCAGCAGCAGCAGCAGCTTCAGCAGCAATAGTAGCGCCATAGCCGCAGCGGTGCTGAAGAAGTCGACATTACCACTCGCTTGGTCGTTTGCTCAGTCGAACGAATAAATCATCTATCATGATCAAATTTACTGCCGTCAATGGAAACATGGATTGACAGACGACGAAAACAAACGAGATACAGAGCAAAGTCAGTGAGAGAGGGGGGCGGGGGGGCGAGTAAATCCAGATCCTTAGGGATGAGCCAAAGAGAGCAACCAGAAGAACCCCTAAGAACAGAAGAGTCGGCGGGCGTCAATCCAAACTGCAATGATGATAAGCGCTGCTGGCAGATGAAGGCAAAGACTCGATTTTTTGATCGAGGGAAATGAACCTACGAGAAGTCGAAGAAAGAGAGACACAAAGAGAAAGGGGGGATGTGGAAACGATTGAGTAAAAGAAGCGACAATTAGAAAGAACCAATATATATATATATATATATATATATATAGTGATGTGAAAAAAAATTTATATATATATATTTATAAACAAAGAGCGAGAGCTTCCAATAACGGGAGAAAAACGCTACGCAAATTTACTCAGCTCCGATCAGTTGGTGACGCGGTTAGGCGCGGCGATCGAAGTCAAACGAACGAGTATCTCAAGTCCATACACTGCTTACAGTCAACAACCACAGATCTAATTGATCTGCGTTGGTCAGACGGTCTCTTTCTTTCTCGCTGCCACTCCCTTCCATTCTCCTTCCCATTCTCCATCCCTCACGCTTGCTTACACTGATACATAACGCTGTTTGAACACAACTGCTTCATCGTCTTCATCGTCATCGTTGCCGGTCACCTAGGCGGCTTACAGATGATGCGGTTCCGGTTTGCGCGCCAGAAACTCAAATTCAAACTGCGCTTGCTTTCCCGCCGCCGCGGCTGCTGCTGCTGCAACCCCGATCGTTGTCCGCTGCCCACTGGCCGCTGCTACCTATTCCGGATGTGGCTCCGACGGACAGTGGTTTCCGGAGGAACGAGCTGTCAACAGCGTGCAGATCATCTGCAACCTGCAGCAGCAGCAGTAGCAGCTACAACATCAGGGCAGGAATGGGTAGAAAGCCCCCAGACCGGCGAAGACGTCGCGATATGAAAGCCTCCTACGCGCGGCAGCGTCGCTAGCAGCACAGACGTTTCCCTTTGGCGAGCAACGTTTCTCGGATGACGTTTCTGGTAGATCAAGTGAACGCCTTTCCGTATCTATTCCGTTCGTCTATCGCCTTTCAACGCGTGGGTCTAGTTAATCTGAAATTTGCAGACGGGAATATATATAAATATATATATATATATATAATCGTCTACGCTATGTGAACCACAAGTAGGTAGCATATTATGCGTACTCATGTGATACTAGCGGTGAAGCCATGGTATATATATATATATATATATAGACATGCATACTAATACTCAGTTAAAACACGATCTCTCTTACACCTATGCATATTGATGTGTGCTTCGCACCCTTTTGTTTGAAAATGGGTGCTGATGGTGCGCGCGACTGCTTCCTCCGACGGAAGAGTCTTGCTTCGAATAGCCATTGATCGCCATTGATCCGACTAACGTACGTGCTTTGCGGTGTCCTTCTTTGCTGTTCGTGCCGGTTGACTATGTGTAGGTTCCGTTGAGCGAAAGTGATGAGGCGTTCTTCTTCGAGGACAACAAGGATGCCATCGCGTACTACGACCTCGAGCCTCTGGCCGGGCTCGGAAGCTTCGGCGGGTTGGCACCGTTGAACGTTGCCGGCCAAGCTGTTCCGCCTTCGGGTGGGTCGCCATACCTCACCTCGGGCACGCTGAGCCCGATGGGAGGTTGCGGGGGCAGCAGCACCAGCAGCGGGTCCTCGCTCCTCAACGGTGCCTCCCATCAACCTCCGCCGGGGCTGCAGATCTGTCCACCGCCGAACGACTTTGGACATCCGCTCGATCTCAACGCCTCGCAGGTGTCCTCGCCAGTACAGCTTCATCCAGTATCGCCGGTCCCACCGTCGGCTGACCTTCTCCTCAATGGGTGGACGACGAATAGCGCACCGCCACCGTCAAGCCATCACAGCCAGCAGCAACTACAGCAACAACAACAGCAGCCTTCCTCTGTGGTCCTGCAACAACAGCAGCAGCAGCACCAACAACAACAACATGGCATCACGTCGGTGCCCAACGACTACCGAGGTAAGTTCTATGCTAGTTGTTGTTGTTGTTGTTGTTGTTGTCGCTATGCTGACTCTATGGCAGTGATTAACTGCGCCAGTGACTAACCAGCGCAAAATGTTCTGCAGCGTATGGCTGTAGAACAGAGCAGAACCGTTCTGTGTCCCATGTGAGGAGATAGGCCAACACCTCGCCCCCTGTCGTGGTGGACCTGGGCAGCAGCGTAACCTGCCAATGCTATCATTGTCCAGAACAAGGTCTGCGTTCATGTGGCTAACTCGCTCTCGTTGTGCCTATTAAGCCAAGGCAGCAGGCGTCCCAGTCGGTACCACCGGGTTGCTAACGCCCGGGGCGGTGACCGACCGGCCCGGGTTTCGTGTGCAGCACATTTCCCCCGTTCATTTAGAGAGAGCCTTAACAGCCCTCGAATGGGCCATGACAAAATGACAATATGAATTCGTTGCCACTCAATCGATATCGTATGCCTTGCCTCCCGCGCCAACAAAAGTGACCTCGGGAAAGTTACTATTGGGAGTTTATACAGTCTGACCAACCTTCTATTGGCGCGTGAAGGTCCCCGCAGCACGCGTAACTCGCGCGCCAGCGGACCAACACCGGAAAGAGAGTCATAGTTACTACCGACAGGTGCGGATTCAAGCCTGTAATACGTTTGCCCTCGACCGGTTGTTTACTGTACGCTGTTACATTACCGCTATTGGTCGGCTACTCGGCGTGTCGTTGACTGTCGCTTGGTATTGGCCACTTTACCTCAATCAGCATTACATCATATCTATTTTCACTCATATTGAGTATGCATATAACATAAACAATTATACAGATTATACAATTATACAGTCAGCTGCTCGCGGCATGTTATTCGAGAGAGGCAGTGCAGTGATCTCTTCGCAAGGGCCAAACAGTAGACGCATGAAACTTCGTACACACCTGAGAGCACAGTCGACAGATGCACTCGGTGTACTACTTTACATTACGGCATTACAGCAAGATAACTGCAAGCCTCAATCTACTCTTCTCGGTAGCACGTCGAGCCACAACTGTCTTGACGACGATCAACAACCTGGCGCTGACGACATGGCGGCAGCCGATGACTAAATCGGCGTGCGCACGTATTGACAAACGAACTTATCTTCAACAAATGATTAACTGTCCGATATAAACGTCACTTCCTAATAGTCATCTGATCTGTTTACGATAGCGGTCGTCTTTCTGTCGTTTTATCTGTACAAGAAGACACTGATAACGTACGAGTGTCACACATTATTTATAGGATTTTGCCTATAATACCGTCGACAGCCGTAATAGTAACAGCAGCCGCAGTAGCAGCGTTTTCGGCCACACCCGAATATACTCTGCGTACCCCGCAGACAACACTATGGAATCATATCGTGCTAGATGGTAGACTTTATTCAGGCAATAATTTGTTTGTTTTGTAATGGGTAGGGGGCCGAAATGTCTTGTTTGGAAGTGAGAGTAGTGAACTTCTGATCATCTGTTACACAGATGTAGATGGTCGGACATTACTTCATAAAAGGCGCCATTGCGGGTAATGGTCTAACCTAATGGTTAGACGCTCTTAAGTGACGATTAATCGTATAATGACACAGCTGACAGTTGTGTTTAAGTGAGCGTGTTCACCTTCGACTTAGCATAACCGGTCCCGGCATTAAGACTCCGTTGCTGACCGCTGGACGTCATTGAAAAGTCTCTGACGTAAGAACTGTACGGGGTTTTCTTACTCCCGGTTATTTGCAAGTGCGCAATGTTCGCCTAACTTAGAAAGCAGTCTCCAAGACGGTCCTAAAGTCTCAAAGATCACTGAGTTGATAATAAGGGCTCTGGCCAGTTCGGCGTATTGTTGCACTCTGCTAAGGTAGCAGCGTTACTAACTGCAGCGTTATGCGCCCCTGATATAAAAGGGTGATATGTGTACATTCACTTATCAAGCAAAACCAATCAATCAATCAAAAAAACTCCAAGTGCATCGAAGCCGACCATTGAGAGTAAATGTGAGTCGGTTACGATGGCGTCCTAGACAAGGGTTCGGCCCCTTTCAAAAGGGATAAGGGTCATCCCGTTGGGACTTTTACCTTCGTTCCTGGTTAGTCCAGTAGGTTCCCACGTGTCTGGGTGGCCTGCGTTTCTCGGGGCCCTGTATTCTTAATATATATATATATATATATATATATATATATATCTATATATATATATATATATAGATATATATATATATATATATCTATATATAGATATATATATCTATATATATATATATATATATATATATATATCTATATATATATATATCTATATATATATATAGTTTTTCCCATGTACTGTACAACGGCTTGAGCATATCGGTAGCGTCCAATATGACGCGAAAGCGGCGGTCACATCGAGGCAGTGGTAATTATTGCTTGCATAAATTGCGCGCTACTCCATAACGGCAGCAGCTTGCCAAATGAAGTCGGTTTTCTTACTCTCCTGATGGTGCTTCTGCTGCTACTGCTGCAGCTTCAGCTGTTGTTGTTGTTGTTGCTGCTACGTACGCCTTCGTTGGCGGCCTTCAGTGACTCGTGTGCGCGCTCGCTCGCTTACTTCCGGCTTCGGCGCGGTCCCACCGAAGTCTCAAGCCGTTCGCGCCTTCTTCTCTGACTACGCCGGTGCGGGCTTGATCAGCAGGTCAATATGTACCTGTATACGCACACACAGGTAGTGGTAGCAGCGGGAGAAGAGAGCAAGCTCGTTGTACGAGCACCAACGGTACGGGTGGTACAGCCAAGTACTGCAATGGTACGCAAATACGGTGAACATGTACCATTGCAATAAATTTGGTGTAATATATATATATATATATATATATACATTTTTTAAGGCCCGGGCTGGGTAAATGTGTTTACTTTACATGAAAATGTTTCGACAATCAACAATATAGTGGTTTGCTAATTCTGCTAAGGACCGAATTACCGGAGATAGCGCATATTTAAAAAACATATATATATATATAGAGAGAGAGAGAGAGAGAGAGAGAGCGAGAGAGAGAGAGCGAGAGATGGGATGAGCCCACAGAGACCTGGTTAGTATCGCTTCTGGTTGGCGGTCGATAAATGTTGCCACCCACTAGTCACTGCCGCCAGTGACGCAAGTGAATCATGTATCGCCCGAAGTCTCCCACAACAAAAAGAACAAATAACAAAAAATATGCCGCCAGTTGCTGTTATCTCAAATTAGATCGCTTCGGTTCTCGTTCTTCATTTTCTTCGCTCGAATTCTGCAAAGTAGTTCGGCCAATCGCGTGTCTGCTTCATCGACTCGAAAACAATTTTTTTTGTTCAATGGTGGCGAATTGAATATGCCAAACATGCGTAACTAAGTTAGTGTGCGCATTGGCGATTAGCGTAGAAGTTTGCGAACGCCGCTGGCAAGGCTGGTAATGGACATTTTTTCGCCTACGCTCTATGAGCGCTTTAGTCGGCGATAAAGGCAGCTAGTAATTTTCGGCACACACTGAAAAAAAACGGGCGGACACATATCTTTCCAGGGTCCAACGACCACGTAGAGTAGCATTACAGCCTAGAAGTATCAGTAATTATTATTTGCCCGGCAGAACCCGAAACAAATGAGTAACAGACAGACATACAAACAAAAACAACCACATCAACAGCTGCTGCTGCCTATAATCACCCTTGTCAAAACCGCAACAAAAACAACAACAACGACGATGTACGACACAATTATAGTAATATTAGTAAAAATAATAAGAAAAGTAATCCCTCTAAAGTTGAAGTCTACGTAACGACCCTTCTGCAGAGTGCGTCACTACGATGGCGTGGACCTCAATAGTGGCTGTCATTAAGAGCCTCATTGAGACATATTGAGAGTCATTATGAGGCTTGTCTGCGTGCGTCTGATAATAGTAGTAGTAGTAGTAGTAGTCAGCTGTAGCAAAATTGAGCCTTTGCATCACTCTATATATCTTTCTCGCTCTCCCCCTCTACCGCCTCATTTGTGCCTAGCTCTCCCTCTCTCTTTCTCGCGCGCGCTCTCTGTTCCTCCCCCCCCCCTCCCCCCCCATCTCGCACTGTTGATATCTACCTTCATCACAAATTGGACCTCTTCAATGACATGATCTCGCTCGGACATCCAACGACGGCCGCGCGCATGGCCAGCCTGTCAGCATACCACCATTATAGCCACGCCACCTGTGCCCGGACACCGTCTGACGCCCGGACACCGTCTGACGCCCGGACACCGCACTATGGCGACGGGACGCCCATCATCAGCCCAGGGCCACCCACGACCCTCCGCAGCGGGAATACGACCACCGTCATTATCATGATCATCGTCATCAACCGCAGCAGCTGCAGGAGCAGGAGCAGCAGCTCCAGGATCGTCACGATCACAAAGATCAGGACCTTCAGGACTCACTACTACGAGTTCTGTTGCTACGTTCAACTCATCCTGCGTTCGCTGCTACTTCTAGGACACACCGACCCAATTTTTACCACCGCTGCAGACATCTATACACTGCAGACGCAACAACAACAACAAAAACAACAACAACATCAACAGCAGCAGCAGCAGCAACAACAAAGACGACGCCTATAAACTACGCCATCACAATCATCATCAAGAACGACTATGATTATTAACATCAGTAGTCATCGTCACCATCCGCATCATAAATATGTAATCACAATTAATATGAGTATTGTTATTACTCGTCATTATAGTGATCATCACCTTTGCCGTTGTTGTTGTTGTTGTTGTTGTTGTTGTTGTGGGCCATCGCCAATCATTATTACTCCGAAAGTTCTACGGTTGTCAGTCAGCGATGAGTCCAGTCCAAATGACTCGCTTCGTCCTCGGACCTTAACTCGTCGCTAGTCGACGCCCGTAGCCATTGTTGTTGTTGTTGTTGTTGCTACTACTGTTGCTCTGGTAGCCCTTGCTGAGCAGTTGTTATTGTTGTTGTTGCTGCTGCTGCCGCTGTTTTTATTGCTGCAGCTGTTGTTACTGTTGCGGTTATTGCCGTTATGAACCACTATTATAAAGGGCGAATGCCTGCTGGCATTATTATTCACTGATTAGACGACGACGACGACAGAGGGGACAGAGGTTCTCACTCGATTGGCCTCGCAGCAGGCCGTTGCGAGCGGGCGATTAGATGGCGGCGCACGGCGAATACTACGTCCAGCTATGTCCTGCGTCCTGCGCGTGTCGTTTCTCTTCCCTTTGTGGCACATCGCGGCCCATGTCAACCAGCGCGTCATCAAATTGCAGGCGAAGTAGGACATGGAAGGCGAGGCGAGGCGAGACGAAGCGGGTGTGTGAATGATGTAGCAAATGGTGCAAACTCTTTCGTCTTCCGCGTGTCGAGAGCGTTCAGAGGTGTGGACAGGTAAGCTGGCCGGCCGGGGTGGGCGGAATTCGGCGGAATATCGGCGGAAACATATCATCCCGAATGTCGATAGAGATGGAATGGCCACATTTCATCGCCGCCGCAATAGTTCGCGTCGGTCTGGATATATAGATCGACGTACACGGACGATTCCTTAATCGCTGTACGTCGATCTATAATATATCGTTGCACAACGACGTGATGCCGTTCGTCGAGAAGTACAGCGGCAACAGCCTGGCATACAATATAATGACATGAGGGCGAAACAAAAAAAAAAACAGAGAACAACAGATCCAATTCGCACACCGAGCGACTTATCGTATCGGTCTAGATGGCGAAACAACGACTTGACAACTAGACGGTGGCACAACGAAAGTCAAATAATGACGCGGTGTTCGCTCAGCGGCGCCAGCAGCAATGACAGAATCGGCGAACGCGAACAATCGGCAATCTTGCAAGGCAGGCATACGTTCCATATAAATAAAAAACATATTACGCTTTCCCTTGTATGCTGTTGTCTACATCTTATTCACGGCGTAGATTAGACTAACAAAAATAAGGTTGACCCATAGAGCGTCTGGCGATCATTAAGCCGATCGCCCCTCTACTCAACTTAGCGACATACAAATCTCTCTCTCTTTCTCTCTCTCTCTCTCTCTCTCTATATATATATATATATATATATATATATATATATATACAGAAAATCGAAGCAGGCATGCATTCCTCAAATATCTGATGGATCTGCAAGAGACGATCTATTAGCCAGCTTCGTGTAACAGCAGCAGCAGCAGATATTCTGTGATTTTGTCTGGAGAGACACAGCCATGTCCAAGGAGCACGTCACGCACATTAAGCCGAGAGGGACTGAGTGCTCCAACGATTCCGCACAACGCTAGGTGGATATATTCAATACTGTGGTACAGACCCCGAACAATTTATTTACGAGAGGAGCGTATGTGACCGCCCGTACCACTTTGCGGTAACACAGTATAGGCCTCGCTATAACAGCCGTTGTATTCTAGATATAGGAGTAAAAGTATCGGTAGATATAACATAACTGTTGTACCAGCGGTAACGTTCAAAATAGTAGTACGCATTGCAACCTGAATACAGTATAGAGTACCCCCTAAGAAGAAAATCCTTTCCAACCACCAAAGTACGGTTGAACACTCTTACCGGCGGTGTAGCGGCACCGGCACCGTGTCACCCCTTCAGAATCACATCTGAGCCTATTAGTTCAGACAGGAGGGCCAGAGAGAAAGAGAGCGAGAGAAATAGACATTTTTGGTTCCGATGATGAGGATTTTGCCGATATAGGTTTTTTCTTGGCACGCTTCTGGCTATTCGCTTGGGTGCAGTTGTTCCAGGTGCAGTTGTTCCAACTTTTCCAGCTACTATAGTCAGAGCATACATCGTAGCATTTTGATGAGTACCTATCTCCAAACGTATGTATACGTAAGTTCTTTATTTGTTTTTGTTTTTAATACCTACGACACAGCGGTACAACTCACAGCGCATAATAGTAGCGGTAGCAGCAGCAAAAGAAACCACCAATCGTTCAGTGGTATCCGGAGCGCGTAATGATGGCGCGTAATGCCTCACAAGGGACAATGAGTGCCAGCGCAGGGCCGCCACGCTACGCCGCGGTCCGATGTGCTATCTGTCCCTGCTGCACAGTTGGACTCAGCAGAATCGCGCTTACTGCGTGCATCGATTCCGGTCGTCGACATCGACTAGATTTAATTGATGAAGGCTGTCGTTGTGGTTGCCATTGTTTCTCTTCTCTCTTTTGTTGTTGTTGTTGTTGTTGTTGTTGTTGTTGTTGTCGTAGTTATTTTCTTCTGTTCTCGATTATTGTTTAGTTGGCGACTGGCAACTACTAACTGGCTGTTATCCAGTTAGTCGCCAGCTGTCCAGAGCCGTTTCCGTTCAAGAAGCAGTTGAAGCTGATCTTGGCCGTCGTTGTGGTCGCTGTTTTATCTTCATCATCGTGCTACTGCTGCTGTTTGGTTGTTTCTGCCACGCCACCATTACACTAATTTCGAAGATTTTCTCTTGCTGACCCAAAGATACACCACCGTAAACTAGCACTTGCCCTGCTGATACTAGTTAGTCCTGCAACACTACAACAGCCTTGCTTGCAGTGCTTGCAGAGTATTCGATACACACGGTCGTTCATGTCGTCCGCGCCTTTGTGGGTGGCGGCACTGCGAAACCTGACCGCGGCGTTGTGGGATGCCGGCGATGCCGGTTGCAACCTGAGCGACACACGTTTTATGCTTGCGACACTGTTGATTGGTTTTTTGTTGTTGTCGTTTCGACATTAAATAGGCTCTCTGCGGGCAGACAGAGATGTATTTACGTGTCTATGAGAAACGGTATCTAATCGACGGACAGCAACAACGGCAACGACAACAAAAACAGAAATAACAAAGGGGTCAATAGTAGAAACAACCGGACGACGGGACAAACAGGGCTGCAAATGGCAGCAATATTAAACAACAATAACAACTTCATCAAGAACAACTACAACAACAACAAACACTACTCACCGTAGCAGAAACAACAATGAGGATTTTGCCGATATAGGCTTTTTCATTGTTGCAAATGCGACAACAACCGTCAAACGAATTCTTGTCGCACGTGCTAGCCGCTTTGATTATGATTTCCGTTGTTGCTGGCAGCGCTAGCACGTGCAACAAGAATTCGTTCGGAACGGATTCCTCAATCCGTTGGAATAAGCGGTTGGCACAATGACAGCAGTAAGAGTTATATGACTGTGTGTCATACCATCATATATATATATATATATATATATATATATATATATATATATATATATTATGTGGCCATAAGATAATTGACAGAGCGTCTTATCAAACTAGCTTAGACGCGCCGAACCAAGCACCGCACGTTGGACAAAGGACACGCTTGCAGATGCACTTCTAGACCTCGTGCCTAACGTATGTTGCTACCAAGACCTTGTCGAATGTTGCTGAAGGCTGGGATACGTATGTCTTCATCCGATCTGGAGGTACACCTGGCGCTCGTGGGGGGAGTTTGATGAAAAACTGAGTCACGCGGTTCAGTGGCATTGCTATGCCTTTGGGCTCAGGAGATCGTGAATTCGAATTCCGTTGAGCTGTCTACTTTTAGAGAACTGCTTTCTTTCTTAATGGTTTCCGTCCGATCGTTACGTTGCCTCCGGCCAAATGATTTTCGAAGATTATTTCTCTGGATTCGTATCATTGTTGCTTGTATTTATTCATCCCGCTACAACTGTCCTGTTATATAACATATAGTACAGAATGGCATCATGTCATACCAACATACATAACTAAGATAGGTAAATCGATTAATTGCTATTCCATGGGAAATTATATGTGAATACATACTAATATATATATATATATATATATATATATATATATATAAGATCCCGGTCAGCGCTTGTAGTTTCGTGCAAATGGGCGGTACGCAAACACACGGCCGTAGTATGTGCGAAAGACCAATAGCATAACTAACCAAAGCGTTATTGGGCATTGGTCCGCGATGTTGTTTGTTGTCTGCTTGCATCGTACGGTAGACGATCCATCTCAGGTGTGCATCAAATCCGAAGATATGGAGGAACGACTGGACCTCGACGTCTACCATCACCAGATGCAGCAGCAGCATAACGCATACCACCACCAACAACAACAACAGCAACAACAACATCACCATCATCACCATCAACATCAAATGATGCAGCAGCAGCAGCAGCAACAACAACAGCAGCAGCAACAACAACAGCAGATGGTGAACAATAACGTCGTCAGCCATCCAACGCGACCCCACAGCATACAGCTGCCCCCAGGAGGCGGAGGGGGCGGAGGAGGCGGTGGTGCGACAGCCGATCCCGGCGGAATCAACACGCAGTTGCTATTCGTCGCCGGAAGCGATGAGGTCGATGCCGTGTCGACGTGCAGCTCATCCGTGAGCACTCCCGATTCGCACTCGCACTACACGTCCGAACCTCGAACCACCTCGAACGCCAACAAAGGCATGGGAAAGCTCTGGGAGTTTATCAGGTTGGTACTTCGGGTAGAATGCCAATTGCCTATGTACATCACTATTTAAGATCGTACTTCACAGGATCATTTCTGTAGTCGATCTAACGTATCCGCTTGCCGGATTCGTACACACAGAAGATACATCACTATTTGAATATATATATATATATATATATATATATATATACCTTGTAAATGTTTACTTCTATGTTGAGAACACACTTTGTTGGTACACCCAACGAAGTGTGTTCTCAACATAGAAGTAAACATTTACAAGATACGAATATCTATCTGACAAATACGATCTAGTTAGCGATTCGTTAGTTCATTTGCATTGCAGTTATTTGGTTCTGCATACTTTCGCATGCTTCGAATTGCTCAGCAGTACACGACAGACATTACTAATACGTTACATTGGCACGTGCTTTGTGTGTCTCTCGTACGACTTATTGCAGAGATCTGCTATTGAACCCTGAGACAAATCCATCGCTGATCAGATGGGAAAGACGCGAGGAGGGCGTATTTAAGTTCGTCCAGAGCGATAAAGTGGCCAAGATGTGGGGCGATCGAAAGCAGAACCCCCGCATGACATACGAGAAGCTCTCACGGGCTATGAGGTGAGTTAATTAGTGACCGACACCTCGTTGTTTTACACACTACACACTGTAAATTCTCTACATATCTTGTAGGGACAACGTAAACGTTACCAGTTGCAACCCAGAAGCCGGCACGCTGTAATTATTCGAAAGCTGGCCAAAGGTTTATGTGTTTTAGTAATTCGTAGAACAAAGTTTCATATATATATATATATATATATATATATATATATATATATATATATATATATATATATATATATATATATATATATATAATATATATATATATATATATATATATATATGCAAATTGCATTTTATACCATATCACATACTAGATCTTTTCCTTCTGTAGCATGATGATACTTTTTACGACTTTCCAGCACCCTTCCACATATATATATATATATGTATATGTAACTATAAAGTTTTCGGGCTGACCCTCAGCCAAGATTTAACGTCCACGGAACTGTTTTTCACATTGCTTCATAGACGGACCCCCATAAATACAAATGTGCAACGGTGGGGTTCCAACCCGCGCACCTATGTGTCTCCTCCGGTTGCGAGGCGCAGACTTAAGCCACCACGCCACCGGGCTCGACATGTATATGTAACTAACAAGTAACAATATAACGTGAAATGAAATCATATGCGTTCTTTAGCGTTTCACCTTCCACGCTCACACGCTCTCTCCGTTGCGCGTTGCAGATACTACTACAAGAGCCAGGTTCTTCTGCCCGTGTTCGGCCGCCGCCTGGTCTATAAGTTCGGGCCCAATGCAACGGGATGGCGACCCAGCTAAGCGGCTAAACATCAGCGCGGGAGAAGGAATTTGTTCCCTACGACACGGACTACCGGCCTCTCCCTCTCTGGCAGCGCTCGACTCAGAAGAAGCGTTTCGCGCAGAACGAAAAGCAGAACACGACCGGCGCAATGTCAGACAAGAGCATCAACGTAGTGTAGTGTAGACCGACCGAGAGAACGTCTTGTACAGCGATCACTGGAAGCCCAGATCCAATACTTCCATAAACACCCTCACCCCCGCTGCTCTGCGTTATTTGCTTTCACATTGGCTCCAACCTATCTACCTACTCGACTGCCCCTCGATCCTATTGTATCGCCTGTTTGTTATGTTGTTACCCTCTTATTTTTTTGTTGTTGTTTTGGTAGGCTCTTTGCTGCTTCGTCTAGCCAATTACCCGGGGGGGGGGGGAGGTAAAGGGCAGCGAGTGTTGGCCAAATTACCATCAAGTACCTGGTATTAACATGTTCGTTCAGCCGTAGCCACTGTGGCCTGACGAATGTCTGCCAACTCGGGGCGTCAGAGGGTATCTGTTAGCATCCTGTCAGCCAGGTTGTGGGAAAGGGAACCTCTTTGCGGCCTCCTGAGGTTAGGTTGTCGGAGAGACCGCGTTTCCGTCATGCATCAGGTCGGGTCGACAAAGAGTGTTTGTTCGCGTTCTGCCGAGCCAAGTCATCGGAGGAAGAACCTGTTAGTGTCTCGCCAAGCGAGATCGTTGGAGGGTATCTGTTAGCTTCCTGCTTAGTCCGGTCGTCGTCGTCGTCGTTGTCGTCCGCAAAGAACACGTGTTTGTTCCTGCCAAGCAGGTCCTGTTCACGTGCTGTTTACGCTCTGTTCTCCGTTGGAGACGGAGTACCTGTTCACATCCGGCGGAGGAGCCGGGTCGTCGTCGTCCGAGAGTACCTGATAGTAGCAAAGTGTAGCTTCAATGGTGGCTCAACCACTACCGAGCCAGTAATGGTCGGGATGTTAGTAGAAATAATGGTAGCACTAATAGACGTAGTAGATCTTATTAGCAGCAGCAGCAGCAGCAAAGACTACGACGCCCCATACGTACGGCAATCTTGCACCGGTGAGAGTAATTGTGTTGGCGATGGCTAAAATGGTTATGGCGGTAATCATAATACTTGCAATCTATCTTTCAGAGATCAGGCATCTATCTCCCTTTGTAGATCCCCTCCCGGTATGCGTTCGTTGACTTCGTCGCCACACATCACAGATGCCGCCAGGGCGTTTGTGACCTCCTTATTCTGCCGATCGCCCTGCTTATCACCATTGTTATCATCATCATCATCATCGCCATTCCAATTACATGCAAAAAGCAGGGCAAACGAAACGAGAGAGAGAGAGCGAGAGAGTGAGAAACAGTGATGAAGACGACGAGAAGATATGTCTTCCATATCTTTTCGCACATGTTTCTTCTAACTTCGTTGCTCATGCAAACATGGTTTTTTGTGTGTGTGTATGTGTGACCTATGCGCGCCTAGAAAGCCGTTCGGCGAGACCGTGTGCGTGCGTGCATGCAACCTACGCTTGTTACAGACTGAGTGATATGGGTCCATACGGCGGTGGCAGTTGACTGAGTTTTTTAGTTGAGAGTTTGTTAGTTAGTGATAATAATCGATCAATGCGGGGTAACACCGGCAGCATCAGCGACAGTACCGACGCGGTCATCCCCAACTGGTACAGCTACGACTAGCGAGGGCATCGTGACGATTACTGTTATTATTATTATTATTATTATTATTATTAATATTATTATTATTATTATTATTATTATTATTATTATTATTATTATTATTATTATTATTATTATTATTATTATTATTATTATTATTATTTTATTAATATTATTATTATTATTATTATTATAAATGCGATTACCACCAGTTCTCTTTTTCTTATCCCGCCACGTACGAGCGAGCCTGTTGGTTGTTAGGTTTGCTAAACTCAACCGCGAACGCTTAACGAACCGCCGAGTTCAAAGGCGGGCAATCTCATAATGATTACTAGTAAGCAAAGCAACTTAATGCATACTACTACTACTACTATTACTAATGATGATGAATAGTAAATAACTACTATTATTATTGTTATTGTTGTTGATGTTACTATTATAATGCTGCTGCTGCTGCTTCTGACGACGATGATGATGATGAGTCTCACCAGTACTGTTGTTCGTTGATGATGTTCGAAAGCTGGCTGTTGCTTGTGTGGACGCAGTGGTACCGCAGTTGGAGCGAAGCGCGCTTGTTAGCTAATGTGTCTCATCAGCTACGTGGTATTGGGCGTGCTGCTGCTGCTGCTGCTGGTGGTAGCAGCAGTAGTGAACGAAGATAGTAGCAATGCTTCAGGTCCTGCATGAGGTCGCGTCTCGCTGACTCGCCGGCAACAGCCTTGCGGGCAGTGACACGTTTGTTTTGTAGCAAATAGTGATCCGGTCATATGTTTTCTCGAGACGTCATCGCCATGTTGTGATCGACTGAAGTCATATAATATATATATATATATACATCCATGAATACTTGCAAATATATATATATATATATATATATATATATATATATACAAGAAAAAGAGAGCGATAGTTGTACGGGTGTGTGAGTACGAGATGTGTGCCTGCGATGATTAGAATGCTAATATGTTTGTTCGTTTGTTATGCAAGCCCCTAAGGTAACAACTGAAGGGCTGCAACGTCTGATGGCTGAAAAGTCGAACGGGCATTCATATGTAGGGTATACTTACATGCACTTAGTAGTGATAGTGAAGTACCCAAGGAATTCTCCAAATCGCGTGGAGTGTCGAAGCGAAACGCAAAAACGCATGGTAATATAATAATAATTATACAAATAAGTGTAATGATAAGCTCACGAAGAGGAGGCAGAAGAAAAGAGAAAAAGGAAGACCAACATAGGTAATACCACCTACCGACCACACGTTCATGACTGAGTGCGAGCGAAAGCTTTGGCGGCCGGCGGGGGGGGGGAGGGGTTGCGGGGCGGAGATTTCCTAAATTCTGCTGGAAAAACTGAGGAAACCATGGAAAAAGGTGGACACTTAAATATATATATATATATATATATATATAGGAATAAATACATAGAAAGAGCGGGCAAGAGGCGAGGACACAGTAAGGTAGCATTTCACGAGGCTGCTGTACCTAAGTCAGGCTAAAGCATGCAAAACACGCACGGCTAGATTAATTCGGCTGGATTTGCGGCCAAAAGGCTGCGTTTTGTTCGGTTGGCGTGGCGCGATGTGTCCATCGTGCGGTAACTGGCTCGTCATATACATGATCATGGTACGCATGATCGTCCTGTAGTAGGGCCGCATGCGCATGACGATAACAACGCTACTGCTCGTGCAGGTGCTATGTCTGCTTACCATCCTTCTTGTCCTTGACACCGAGAATGCACAAGGCATTGTGCATCTGCATTAATTCGTCCACCACTGTCCATGCCGCCCCGTCCCGCCCCGACGGAGGCACGTGCGTGTGCCAGGCGCTTCTCGAACCTTGGCTGATGCACGTCACCGTAGAAAAAAAGGCATTTATCCAAGTTACATGAGGAGCAATGGAAATCGATCATGGCTCTGAGCTGGCCAAAAAACGATCGAGCTTGTTGACTGATCACCGATATTTTTGTAGTAAGTGCAATAAATCATCATGTTTACGTAAATTCGGACTTTTTCTTATATATATATATATATATATATATATATATATGCACACACATATATTGGGTCTACAAAAAACATTTTTCGGATTTTTTAATGATTCTTTACGAACAAAACCGAAAAACTTTTTATAGCCCCAATATGTATATTCATGTCCTAGTCCTCTCTGGCTCGAGGGGGTAAAAATTCTAAATAAATAAGGTTGTCACTTTAAACTAGACTATATGGTATATAGCGGAGCGCTTACGGAAATCAAGGGCTGAACTGAGGCATTTATTTCCCGACCAAAAGAAGTGCCTGCTGACTTAGATTATCTCTCACGGATGAATGCCCATCACACTCTGAAATATTACAGGTTCATGGCTAGCATTCGAAAAGTCCTTGTCAAAACTAACCACAAATGGCAGTTGTTTATATTAAAATATATCACATTTCAGCAGACAATCTTAAATAAATATAAAACAAACCGGTTCACGGAATTGCTCCGTGACGGCGCTATGCAAGCGCGTCGGCGCTCGATAGCCACTCTATTCGACGAGCTAAACATTTGCGATCAACTCCTCAAAGGTTTGGTTTTCCCTACAGTTGGCTCCACCCACTAAGGTGAAAATACTCAAACCTGTTAAGTCTTTCTTTTTGACCTCTCAGCAAGTTTCAGTACTCACCGGAGTGCAAGCAACTCATACTTCCTCTATTGAAGCGCATAATATTAAGGCCACGTGGATATCGATATTCCCAGTTATGTCAATCATATAAGCAGGTCAAGCACGTGTAAGCACTGGGAAAGCATACATATATGAGAGATAATAACTGAAATGTGGTACCAGTGTAGTAGATTAACCTTCGATTGACATGAACTGTGTGGAACCCAGAATTATTGTTGCTACTCGTTACTTGTATACTTTGCAAGATATCTTCCCATGACGTTTCGCCAGTAGCAACCGGCTCAAATAACTACCTGAATATTTTAATGTAGTCCATTCTTAATTTGCTTCATCTGCGCACTGTGTGCGTTAATATCTGAAGGTAGCTCTGAGTGCTGTGTGTTTCCGACACGGCAAAAGGGAACGCTCCACAGTCCTCCAACCTTTGTTATCTTGTCAAACCTGGTAAAATGTGCGTAAAATGAAACTGTTTAACTATTTCTCACACAACTTGTTTTATTCGTCGTAGTAACTCGTTTCGAACCTACGCAGATGAACATCAGTTAAACGACGTATATATCCTCTTCTTCCGCGCGAGCGTCGATTCGCTTCACAGACAAAAAACATGACACCTGCTTAAACCGGATGAATTAGATTACTGAAAAATGTAGTATACAGAAATTAGAACAAAATAGCACATTACTCATGCCAAGCAAACCCATGCACAAACAGTTCTAATTCGATTATTCTTATAACGAACTATGTCTATAAAACTACATCATTTGTCCCTGACCCGCCGTCCATGCTTAAGTATTTTTAAACAGATCCAACAAATTTAAGAGTTGTTACATCTCCCTCGCTGATCGCCGGGCGGGCTGAACTCCGCATTCCAGTAACGACATGCCTTTTTAAACTACAGTTACCCAAATACACGCACGCGTTTTATTAACATTTAGTCTGCCAACTATAACAGTTACATTCGGACAGCCGATGTGCGGCTATCAACGAATAAAACTCCCCGTGTACCAACAAATTGCTAAATCTTTTGTTAAACAAAGTAAGTATCTAAGTACAGGTGTATAGTGTTTAGATCTATCTCTATGTATATATGTACAACAATTCGCCGAAATGGATGTGTTGTTTTTGTATCGAAACAACTGAGACGAATGGAGTCGTATGAAGTAATGTGGTCCAAACGACGGTCCACCACCAAGGCGTCCGCCGCACGGAACTTTGTTCGTGAATCTCAGCGGAACACGTAACATAACGGCAGCAATGTGTTATGATTGTCACGGTTTTTTATAACAACCAAAGCCCTAAGATGGCTTGCAATCGCTGGGATCCGCTCTGGCGAGATAGTCAATTCCTCGGAACTCTTGAACATCCTGCAGGTTAGCCAGCGGTCGATCTTCTTCCGTAGCTTGTTCGACTGCGCCCGACGTTTGCTCACGTTCACCTTGCAAGAAACACATTTACAGTTAACTTGAGGGACTCGAAAGATCCGTCGAGTGGACCAAAAGTTAGTAACATGTATTCATAAACGAGGAACACACCTCGATAGATAAAATGTGAAGCGCCTCAGTGACTATTTGCGTGCCATACAAAGCAAACAGAATAAATTGGTAAATACAAAGACAACAGCGGCTACTAAACGCAGGTAAGGCGTTTCAGCACGATAACACTTCTTGGCCCCAAGTAGAGCTTAGCTCGGAGAAATGGAGGATGACAGCGGACAGGACTACGGTCCTACTCACACAACATGGGTCAAATGGGAAAACTTACTCTCCTATAGATATATATATATATATATATATATATATATACATATATAGGGTGTTTGCAGTACAGTCTGAGATCAACAAAGTAACATAAAAACAATGGTGTTTATGATTTAAGTTTTCATTGTAAAACAAGCACATGAAAAAGCGGGAAATGGGCGGGATAGAATGGGCACACTGTTTAATACGCTACCCAAGAGGGAGTGGGTTAATAGCAGACCCCAGGGCACAGCATGCAAAATATGTGGAGGGAGAAGTATAGAATGTCGGAATTATGAGTTAAGATTTGAGCCAATGGAACATATCGTATGGTAATAGAATGCACAGCTTTGGGAAAATCAGAGATATAGACCTGTCGTGGATTCCAACTTTAGAATCAAATGTAATAAAGGGTCAGGTCGATATTACAAAGAAGAGGTTGTTCCAACAGAAGGCACTTACTCAGTATGTCTTGAAGGAGAATACATTGGTGATAGGGATGCTAAGGTTACCTAAATCCTTCCTTCCGCTATAAAATGCACTGATATAAAAGGGTATTTTGGCATATATATATATATATATATATATATATATATATATATATATATATAAACAGTTGCAGCGGCTCACATGGTTATGTACAATAAACGTTGCTTACCAGCTTGTGCTGATGACTTCGATGTAGACTCATCCGAAGTGCCCGCCTGCGCGGTTGTTGCCTTTGGGCGAGGTTGAATTATTTTCGCAGCCAGAAGGCGCTCCTTACTATAATAGAACAGAACATAATCGTTTCATTACAGTTTGCTCAAAGAGACGAACCCCTGATTTCCTAAATCAAACTACCCGTAGATAGCACGTTAGGGTTATGTATTCGCAGGCATACCCATATATATAAAGGAAATATATAGGAACAATAACATACACATACAGTCTTCCAGCACGACTACTCTGTGCAAAACCAGCTTTAGTCTGTGGAATAACCTGAAATAACATATATATATATATATATATATATATATATATATTCTGTTCAGACGTGAAAACCATGTGTTCTTTTGGGTCATTCTTTTTATTCGTCCATACAAAGTAGATAATGCTGCGGAGTGCCACTAGAGAAAAAGCGTCGAGGATGCAGTACTTGTGTTGTTGTGCTGTTGATACGTGTTTTTGTTCGTTTTGCGAAAAAGTGCGGTTGCGTGTAGCTTACATGTCCGGCTGTCGCCAGCAGAACTCCTTGATTGCCTCGTACTTGAGCCGGTACTGATCTTTCGGAGCAGAGCAACTCGCTGAAATGATACAAAGGCAGTACGTTTAAACACGCTCGTATGCTAGAAGAATTATAACGTTAAATCTGGTACGAAAAATCAATTATCTACCCCTGGCACAAGCACGAGGATTCTCGGCTATAGTAGCGGCGGGAGCTTAGGCGGCAATGCACAATTAACACAGGGCGTTGCCTTGGCAGCCAAGATAACCAGACAATTTCAAAATCAAGACCCGACCTTGGTGGTTGTATTTGTTGGACGTGATTGTCGTTGTCATGCTGCTACATACCTCTCCTGGAGAAAACCTACATAAGTCCAGGAACGAGAACGCAATGATTATAGATGCAATCAGACGTTACCTTGCCATAGCTAACTTAGCCCATTACGAGCGTCTAAAATGTGGCTGTCATAGCGTTTAAAAAGCACGGTAAGCGCTCGTTCCTTTTTAGACCAAGGCGAGCTATGAGGTTCTCTCTTGAGAAGTAAACCTTAGGGCCCAACAACAAAAGGCTTATTTCCTACAGTAACTTTCGTATTGCCACTCAGATATGAGAAGGGACAGCTTTTCCGCAGCGCATAGAGAAAACTTCCTTCCAACGTAATTCATCATTAATGGTTTATTATTAGGTATCTATTCGTCTGCATAGATTGTTTTAGTAAAATATTACATCATGCTTTAGGCACCGTTCTTCCGTAAAAAAAGACCAACTTAATTCGTCCTAAACGAGCCATGTGTAGCTTGTTTAGGAAATCTTTAGAATTTCTTCCAGACCATTTGTTCGATGTCACGATGATTGGTTAAAGTTTGACCAAGTGATACTGACGTTCTTGTAGCCGATATAATCCGCTTAACGACACATTCAGGTCCTCTCGCGGGAATCGATTTCCACTTCTGCTCAAGTTATTTTCTACTATCATCCCATAACAGTATCTTCTCTTCTGCCTTAAGTCCCATGGTGTTATTCTAGTTAAGCCGAAGCCTGCCTCTGTGCTGAACGTTATGTAGTCCTGCATTATGCGGAGGGCTAATTCTCGATGGACTCTTCTCAGAGTGCTGTCTCTGATTTTCGCCGCTTTTAGCGCGGAAGAAGTCCAAACTGCGGTGCCGAAAAAACATTATAGATTCAGAGAAAGACGCCAGTAGCCTTCTCCAGTCCCCTAAGAAGTTTTTAACTCTGGGCGGAAGCCTCGCTATCTGTTCTGCCTATTTTTGCTATCTTCAGTGCCTTTACTGCTACTGCAGTCCAGGTGATATGTGGGCTCCCCCTTAGCCCACTGTTCAACAGAACGCTCAGATACTTGGCCTTTCTGGCCAGTTTGATTTCGGCGCCATCTACAGTTAGCTTTATCAATATATCGGCGGTGGCGGCGGTAGCGACGGCATTCTGCAAGTTCCGACAATTGTCTCGCGTTTATCAAAGCCAGCTTCAGGCCGTTCTTGCACACTCTTGAGAATATTTAATCTAGTAAGCTCTTCCAATGCTTTTGGGCTGCCGGCTCTTGCAGTTAGCGCGAGGTCATCACATATGCGACTAGCTTGTCCCTGCAGAAAGGTCTTTTAGGCGCATTACGCCACATCCGCAAATACTACAAATTGCGGCACGGGATGTTGTCTTCTGATCACACAGCCACCATACGTATTAGATGCCTTTGATGGGCAAAGTGTTTTTTATACACATAACATAAATCGAGTACATAATATGTCTCAACGCTCGCAATGGGCCTTGAAGCCTGTGGCACGGAAAAAGCGGTAAGGCATATGGTCGCATTTCTCGTTTTTTCTTTTTTTTCAGACATCAGATCCCCGCTCTGTTTCCTTTTTGTCGTATCATAGCCGATTATAGTTCACACCTGTTGTCTAACCTGGATGCCATACAAATTAATTCAAGGGTGGCAGGTTCAGGACACAAGCGGCAGATGATGACGTGCGCCATACTGTGTTGAATGGCTGAAGCCAAACAAACGCGACAAAACGCGCTTTGACAATGCGACCAAGAAAATGCTGAAGAGACCCTTACCAAGATGGTCAAGTTGTCAGTCTGTGGAAAACTGAAATATTGGAAACAGCCTGTAAAAGATCGAGACGCTCGCCAACCTTGTCGGCCTGCGTCAGCCTCTCATTGTCGGGCTGTCAGTGTGAAACGTTAAGGGAATGTACGCTTAGTATATATATATATATATATATATATATATAGGCAATACTCTTGACATAATTAGGTTTAAACACTAGAGTGAGGGTTGGAGTGAATTCCACACTGTTCCAATTGGATCGTGCATAAAGCATTTAGGACAGCACTGAATAGTACTGTGATCTACACTGTGTTTGTATACGTACCGTTCCTCGTTTCTCGCTACGCTGATCGTAAACAGTACCTATATCATGCCCCAAAAAACGGAGCCAGAACTGCTAAACCGACCGCCTGTTGGAACCTGCGGAGATCAAGCATCGGGGGCGGGGAATGGGACCTCAACTTATCACATGTATATATATATAAAGCCCTTTTCTAAAAATGTATTAACAAAGAAACATGCTTTTACGCTCACCCGAAGCGGGTTGTGTGGGACTCGATGCCGATGTTGTTGGCATAATACCCACAAAAATATTAGCGGAAGCTGCTGCCTAAACTTCAACTATTAGTTCAAGCATCTCACCTAGCTTCAAGACTAAGATGACCTATGCCGTTTGCCTCGAAAAAACATTAGAAACTTTGGCCTTTCAGCACGTATCAGCACGTGCAAGTGACTATATATATATATATATATATATATATATTACTGCCCATGCTACATCGATCAAGGGTACGTTGCTTACCGACAGGACCACCGGATTGGTTGCCGTTGCTTGCTTGATTGTTGTTGCCGTTGTTGTTTATATTATTAGTCGTCTCCCGCAGCAGTTTGGGGACCTCTTCTCCGTCGAGCACCTTTTGCGGGTCGACACCACTCTGCTTAAGAAAGTTGAGGTATGTGTCGTTAGTCTTCAGCAAGCGGCTCTTCTCAAGCCACAACGTATTGAGGCGGTTCTCAGCGTCCTTGCGAGCTGTTCGTTCCTTGTCGAGCTTCATTCGCATGATCCACAGCTCCTCGAGGCGAACTTGAACGCCAACTTCGACACAAGAAGTCGCTGACTTCATTGTAGTCGCTGTTGCTGCTGTTGTTGTTGTGGTAGGCCCCAGAGGTTCGGCTTCAGGTACAGACAAGGTGCCGCGTTTTCTTTGGTCGATATTTCTATCACATGGCTCCGAAGTCAGATCGGCCGAATCTCTACCGAGAAGGACGTTGATGCCGGACAGTCCGCTCCCCGTAAGACCCTAAAATGCAAACAGAAGTAGTATCCCGTAATCTGGCAAGCAATTGTGTTACGTTGAATGATTGTACTCAATACACCATTATGTATCAAACCAATTCTATAAAGCAACAGTTGTTGTTGTTGTTGGTGCTACCAATGACATGAGACTAGCAAGGTTTTTGAGCTATAGGCTTAACATCTGTAGAAAGATTACACGTTAACCTGCTGGCGAAATATTGAAAAAATAATATACAATTAAAATATCAACGTACGCTGCAGTTTACAATGCTTCATTAGTTATATGATGGCTCATGGTTAATGATGGCTCATGATTAACCATGGCTGATGGTTTATCATGAGCCATGATTACCCAAACATGCTTTAACGTGTATTGGAGGTAAACCTTTTCAGAGCATTCGCACACAAGACAGACAAATGTTTGCGGAAAATCTAGAAAAAGCTCAAACATTCGAATCTCTTTCTCGAGTGATCTCTAGCAGCGGCAAGCAGCGTTCAGATCACGAAAAATACTAGAGACAACAGACCGAAACGAGAGAAGGATTCCTGTCTGAGACAAGTCTATAAAAAATTAGGGCAAAACAGTAGCTATGACAGCGGTAACTCCCAGCGATCCAACGACGCCGACTACTCCAGCACAGATTTCGCAGGTTCATGCCAAAACTACGAAAGCAATTTATCAGTTTTTATATGTATCTACAAATGCAATTTGTTAGAAATCTGACAGAATCTGAACGCTGAATCGAAATGCTGGCCGTCGTAGCATGCCTGGCAGTATCAGTAGCAGAAGCAGGCGCCAAATAAATATGCAGAAAATTGGCCAGGGAAGTTTCAGAAACCCTCGGGGACCCATGAGGCCGCCGCGGCATGTTTTAAGAAGCACAAGATCCTACAGTGGAGACTGGGAAATATGTAAAAGACGACACGCATATTTAGGAGTGGTCATTCATAATCAGTGCCATCCATATACGTCTAACTTGATGTAATTAGGAAAAAACGTATCCCAATAATCGTGGAGCAAACGGAGTTTGGCGTGGCATTATGTCGCCCCGAAAGTCGCACGCATGTTACCAGAACATACCGCCGGGGTAGGATTTTCCATGCAGCGCGTGGCGAATAAAAATTTTGCGGTGGTTCGACGGGAAGTCGTCGACAGGACCACCTAGCAGACAATGACAACAGCAGTCAGACGCATAGAAAAGCAAAACGGACAACGAAAGCCACATATCACCATCCGACCACCGCCAAGTTTGATTATCCACTATAGAGAAAAGGGGTCTACCTGGTTACGAATTCAGCAGATAACTACGCCCTACTTTTGGACTGCGGTCACACAGTGACAGCTATGCTGCTCGCGCTTGCTTACGAGCGTGCCCAACTGTAAATCTTATCTCGACCACGAAACAGACGTTGTTTTCTACATGTTTCTTTACTACTACTACTACTCCTATTACTACCACAATTTGCAGTCCATGCAGAAATGTTTGGCTTAAACATTCTCTCAGCAAAATCCAGCGAGAGAGAGAGAGAGAGTTTGTGCGCACGATTGCAACCAAAGCCTGCTTACCTTATCCTCGGTCTGCGTACCGGCATCAACGGTCGGAGCCAGAAAACACGCTGAGGTGTTCACATCAGCAGTCGACGGTGTGAGGTCCATCGTTGACGTGTTCACGTCAGCTCTCGACGCTGTGAAGTCCAACGCAGACGTATTTGCGTCAGCCGTCGACGGTGTGAAGTCCAATGCGGACGTGTCCGCGTCAACTCTCGATGCTGCGAAGTCCAGTGCAGACGTATTAGCGTCAGCTGTCGACGGTGTGAAGTGCAATGCGGACGTATTAGCGTCAGCTGTCGACGGCGTGAAGTGCACTGCCGACGTGTTGGCGTCAGCTCTCGACGGTCTGAAGTCAAACGCTGACGTATTTGCGTCGCGTATCTCGGCGCCGCACTGCACGTCCGAGTCCGCCAACTCGACGGGCTCCTGCTGACAGGCCACACTGGACGTGCTCACCGCCACCGACTCGTCGACTGATGCGTTATCGCCCGCTGCCGATTCTCTGCAGTTGCTTGTGTGCGGCGCCGCTACCTCAGACGCAGCCATATCTGAACATCCGACACCGACGTCAACTCGTTCAACCGCCAGCGTCGGCAGTAGGTCCTCCGTCGACGTGATTGCGTCCGTTCGTTCTTCGGCGATAGCAAACGTCACCGCCGATGTATTGGCGTCGGCTGTCGCTGCGCAAACAAGGGGATGATCGGTCGACGTTGTCGCGTCACACGAGCGAACCTTCACAGTGTCGCTCGAAGTCAGACGCTGCGGCGGCGACTCCAACGGCGGATCTCGGCGGGCCGGCAACTGTTCTGTATCTTTCTCCGCTGCTTCATCAGCTCGTTGGTCGGTCATCGTCGACGCTTCTCTCGACTCGAGCTTCGCCTTTTCGACGCTCATAGACAAAGCGCTCGCTTTGACGTCGGGACGATCTTCGTCTGGCTCTTGGACAACTCCCGAATCTGTTTGACAGCCGGCGTCTACCAGCACGGCGGGCAAGCTGGCCGGCGTCCGTTCCGTGTCAAGCCAAGACGCGACGGATACGCCTCCCGTCTGCAGGTGGTGGCTGCTGAAAGCTCCCGGCATTGCCATTGGCGGACTCGAGAGACAGAAGGGCGTCGTCGATTCGCGATTGACCGTGACCGCGGCGAGCGGCGTCGAGCGCAGTAAGGCTTCCCGCTTTGCCGGCGTCGCCCGGCCAACGGGTGTCGAAGCCACGCCATCGCCGAACGTTTGCGGCTCTCCTACTTGAAGGTGTTCCTGTGCCGACGCGATTATCTGCCGCCGCGCGTCTGTTTCAGCTGAGCCAGTTCCACTGCTTTTTTCCACCGTTTCCTTGTGCTCTGCTTGCTCGTCGTCCTCCCACTGGCAGGCAGCATCACATGTGTCAGCCGTCCGTAACAGTGACGGGCAGGGCGAGGAGAGGTTGCAGAGCGTTGTCGCAGTGTCGCTTGTTATCGATGGGCATCGGCTCATCATTAGCAGGTTTCGCCTCAGTACCTCATTCTCTTTCTGCATCCCTTTGATAAGATGATGCGGAGTCACCATGCTGTTGTTTATCGCAAATCAACAAAAGAAAAAGACGACATAGAATACGTTCATGTATATCGTAGAGAAGACGTACACTTCGTACAAGCCAAATTTAGACAAACACTGCAAGAACTCGTAAAACCACAATTTGGGATTTGTCTTAGACCTTCGTCGCGTCCTATATATATATATATATATACGCTCGAGAACATACCACATATTAAATTATGAGAATTCACACATGGAAAAAATCCGCAATCGCAAAGTCGGGAAAGTAGTGAATGGGTTGTTTGTTAGCAGACGCTGCGTAAACGGCATACATCTTAAGTTTCCGGGCGAAAGGACTTTCATCTTCAAACTCCGCATCTTCCTCCCGAATAAAACTGAGTTTTCCTTCCGTCTTTCTCGGGAGCCTGATGCTGCAGGCGGGCGTATGCGGTTGGTTATCATCGCCGTCGGCGTCGTTGTCCTGGCCCGCCTCCTTCTCGGTCGCGGGTTCAGGAGTCGTCTGGATCTCCGTGGAATCGTTTTTGTCAGCAGTCCGTGTTCTAGGACACGTCTTCGCGGCGCAACCAGCCGGCGTCTTCCATTCACAACAAACTTTTTTCTCGTTTTGAAGAAACACAAGTTGCTCTCTTATTTCAGCCAGCTCTTCCATTGCGTCCTGAAACAGGTGTGTGGAGAGAGCGCAGTCAAAACAAAGGCAAATCAGTAACGAGGGAAAACCTCAAACAGAGACGCAGTCATCAAGACGCGCCTTGCAGGGCCAATACATAGTATAATAGATCAGCAGCACACTATATACGTTTGTAGACAATGACACTACTTGTACAAGCTGTACATTATTTTTTTATTTATATATATATATATATATATATATATATATATATATATATTCGTAAGGAAACCACGAACGCCTGCCAGCGTCGTCGGCGTATTGACACGTAAGCGCACTTACCTCGTACATCATCTTCCATTTATGGTGTTCAACGCCCTCATCGCTGGATCGCGGATCGTGCGACCCAAGGCTGAAGTGCTGACTGAGCTTCGTTGCGGTGGAGCCAGCGGGCCAGCTACCGTCCCGCGGTGCCAACGAGGTTATGGGCGAGGACGAAGACGATGAAGACGTGGTATTGCGCTTGACGGCCGCCGGTTCGCACGTGTCGGACGATTTGCGTTTTCGGCGCCGCGCGCCAGTCGTCACCGTGGCCGGGGTACGAAATGGCGTCCCGCTACAGCCAAGCCCGGCTGCTTTCGGCTCGTTAGTGTCGCTGTCGCAAGTTCCGTACTGGGCGAGAAACGAATCGTCCTCGACGAGATTCTCCGACTTTCGGCGTTCGTGCATCGAAAGGCCGACGAGGTTCTTGCCGGGCGTCGCCGCGACGATTTGACCCGGACACCACGTCTCTCGGCGACGAACATCTGCTCGCGATGGCTAGAATCGTGGTAGGCCCAGTTCAAACGAGCGAGCATGTATTATTTCGAGGAGGAGGAGATGACCAGCTCTAGTGATAAATATATACATTGCTATATTGGTATTTTTTTTCTAATTAGTTGCAATACCTTTAACACAATCTGCAAATCTTAGGGGAGATGGCTCTGAAATATATTCCAGTTCAATATCACTATCAAACACTGTTTGGCTTGAAATGAACTATAGATATATATATATATTCGTATTTTAAAATGAGATACTTATGAACGGGCAATGCAAATGAATGTTGGTGCTTGATCGTTCCCAATCGTATGTCATATCTAGCGTGCACGTAATTCAATGAGGCAAAAGTTATGTTGTGTCGCACCCGAGTAACTTGTTTACGGCCATGCAACTCGTAATGTGTCTGATTGGAACCCTATTAAAAACGGTGCAGGCGACCGAGATATGCGACACTATATATATATATATATAGTCCACTTTATGCTAACAAACTGAAATGCTTATCTCACCACAATGTTTTGACGATCCACGTTGAACGGCAAATCTCCGCCGCCAATAGCAAGCCGGTGGAGATCTTCGATTTTCCGCTTCAGGAGTGAAATTGTCTCATCCTTCTCTTTGAGTTCTTGCTCCTTGCCAGCTTCGACTTTCTGCAGCGCCAACGACAAATCAAGTTCAAATGCCGGCACAGCAACGACAACACCAGGTGTAAAACACAAAGACAAACGTAGTAACAGCCAAAGAGTGAGCACGTGCCTTGCACGCCTTGCACCCTTTACCCACTGTATCCTCTGTACCTAAACGGAACTTAGTAACAGTAACTCATCTTCCTAGCTAACTAATGTGTGCCTTCCGTGGCTGTCTTATTGTGCGGACAAAATATCGCTGTCATTGGAAATGTAAAATCTGGGAAAATTTTGAAAAGTAGAACATTTCACTTTTAAAAAAAAGGAGTGGGAAGGGCAGAGGAACAGAGGTAGATATTATCGATTGTGGACGGGTTTGCTGAACAGTCAACAGCTACTTACGCTGATAAGAGCCTTAAGTGACTCGATCTCGACGTTGCGCCTCTGCAGCAAGCTGACCTCGGCCGAAACGACTTGGTTGACGACGGGCCGATTCTTGATGCGCTTCGCGGCGTAACCAAAACGCAGCGTCGAAACACTCGTCTCGTAGTCAAAAGGTGAAATCGTGCAAATGATGGCTGTTCGGGAATTCCCACCGAGTGAGTTCTGCAGGATTCGAGTCAGCTTTGAATCTCTGCAAAGGCAATATATGTGTGTGTTTGTAAAATAGACTTCACAATCGGGCCAAACAGAACGTGATATATATAATCGAACGCGAATATACATATATATATATATATATATATATATTCCTGCTTTCGTTTCTTGAACACAGTACAGTGTACGTGTAACCTCTGACCCCTAGCATCATCGTGGAGAGCCACGTCTCGATTTCGAACCGCCTTTGTACACGTTCTGTTACTGCTGCGTATGAAATGTTGTCAGTGAAGTTGCTGCTGCTGATCTCATTGTCGTTGTTCTGCTAACATCCACGAACCGAAAATTAATGTGCGCATCACCCGTCGACAGTTTGCGGATGACCATTCCGAGTGCGGTGAGCGACGTGTTGATGTGACAGCCTTCCCGAAGTCGCGTGCCAGTGGCGCCCGTCTGCGTGATTCGTTCCGAGCCCGCCAGGTCGACGAGGTTCAGCTGGGAGACGATAACTTGGCGCCGCTTCGTCGCCTCATTCTCGTGCGACGATTCAAGCGTGACCCGAAAGATCGTGTGTGAACGCGATGACCGGTCGTTCATGTTGGTACAGCCGACCTGGCGATTCTTGTCGCCGGCAAGCATCAACGCGATCATCTCGTCGGCGTCACGACAGACGCGTTCCGTCAGCCCGACCACGGCCATGTCGGGCCCCTTGATCTGCAGGACGGATGACAACTGCGATGCCGGATTGAGCAGGTCTCGAATTTGCTCGTTGTAGATTTCCAAGTACGATATTCGAATCATAAATTCACGGTCCGTTGCCTGACCGCCAACCGATACAAAGCACAAGCGCAAAAAAATTAAACTTAGTGAAAAAATATAACCAAATACAAAACACATGGACGTACATATTGAGCACGAAGATAATGATAAATACTTGCAGGAAATAAAAACACTGTACGGTCGTGAGTACGCATTGTTCTTATTTTTTGTATACTAAAATACTGTGCACATTAGCGCATACTCAGCGTACTAACGAAAACAGAACCATTATGATTATATATCTTTTTTTTAAATATTGTTCGCAGAGCTAAGTGCATGACAGGCTAACACTTGGTAGCAATTCCAAAACATCTTGATCAACCTTTGCTTCGGACGCTTTTCGCGTCCAAATACACTCAGATAAATAAGTTTTACAAATGTGTAGACATGTAACATGTAGACAACAACGTCGTCAATTATGCTGAATGTAAATACTGGAATTCGGATTAAAGTGCTGCGCGGATTTATTGTGTTTGCTGGCACAAAGAAAATCCCAATTTCATTAGACGTGCACACACCCGCGCTTGTCTTCAGTAAGCACGGTTATAGATTCAATTGTGACTATTTGAGATGATCGGTAGAAATCAAACAGAACAGACAGACGTCGTCGACTACTGCACAGATGACACGGGAGACATGCCACGATATCATTCGCCAACTTCTCCAAGTCAAGTTTAGTAAAATGACGAACGAGCAACGTTTGCTTGCCGGCTTCTCTACCTTGTGAATGCGCTCGAAAATGTGCGCGATAGCGCGTCTGATGACGCCTGGATCGGCGTCATTGCCCATCATGGTGTGCGTTTTGCCCGACGAGGTCTGACCATACGCAAACACGGTGCCGTGATAGCCGTCCATGACAGCTGTGATAATCGGCTCCACAACCTTGTCGTACACGTCAACATTCGTCTTCTCCGGCGGAAGTATGTGATCTGCAAAGAGTGTGCGCACGGCGTGTCAACATACACATACGCACACCGATCGACAACGTAAGACAACAGTTACTTCATGTCAAGAACACTTTAACAACAAGCAAGAGCAGCGCAGTAACACGAGCCGTAAGACAACATGTACACCTAGTCGCATGTTAACGAATTGGGCAGTCGGTAAGCGTCGAGTTAATCGAGTTTCTGCTGTTTATCAGTGCGCGCCACAGTTAGATGTGAAAGGCGGAGGCGCAACTCTAAGTATATATATATATATATTTAAGTGTGGTATCTTGGTATATGTATATAATGTTCAGTCTGCCCAAATCTCTAATATACTTCTTTTAAATAAAGGATATTACAACTGAATATATATATATATATATATATATATATATTCAGTTGAATATCCTTTATTTAAGAAAAGTATATTAGAGATTTAGACAGACCGAACATGATATACATATATCAAGATACCACACTTAAATATATATATATACATGCAGGCGCGGAGACGACTGTGCTGACAATGCACCGGAGTTCTCACCGAACGTAAACACGTGGTGCTGATAGTCTGGTCGGGCGGCGTAAATGACGTTGTCCTGAATGAGCCATTCGAGGGTCGGTTCAGCTGCTTGGTCCGCCAAGCCCGGTCGAACTCGAACGGCCACCAGGATGCTGTCCGAGTTACCACCACTGCCACTGTTGCTCGTTGTACTATTGTTGTTGTTGCTGCTGCTGGCATTCGCGGCGCCTGCCATTGCAGTGCCGCCATTGGCAATGCCAGTAGAAGCAATGGTGGCTCCAACAGCGGTCGAACATCCTCCAGAGCCGCCCGGTACGGATGGAGTCGACATCTAAAACAGAAAACAGAATCGAAACCGGCGGAAAGTCGTGTCAAGTTAATATCCAAACTTTCCATATGGCCAATAGTGGGTCTTGAATAATAGAAGATATCAACAAACTTATTCAAGCGAGAAGTGAATAGATGCGCAATTAAAAATGATCTCAGTTAGAAAATGTTAACGAGGTCTCCGCAGCACCAGCGATCGGTGGCGATCGTTTATTTTTGGATTAGACATTTCGAATGTGGCCAAACATCCACCAAAGATGAAGCAGATCCCAAACGTCCAGGTCAGGGGTCACTTGAGGTCGGTGGCGTGGTCAGTTAAATCTGCGCCTCGCAACCGGAGGAGACACATAGGTGCGCGCGTTCCAGCCCCACCGTTGCACATTTGTATTTATGGAGGTCCGTCCATGAAGCAATGTGAAAAACAGTTCCGTGGACGTAAAATCTAGGTCAGAAGTCACTACGTCGCCAGAAAGGGTTAAAACACCCATTGCATTGCCGTGAGAAAGACGGCCGACTAAGAAAGCGTAAAATAGCTCAGCTTGTGCGTACATAATATACAACACGAGACAAGAACTTAAAAAACGGTGTGCAAGGTGGGTTTCGCAATGGATGATCATCAACAACACACTTCGCAGCAGTATCGCTCTCTGCCATCGATTCTATTTATTTGGCTCTTTGTGACAATTTCATGTCCCCTAATCTCAATACCTGGCTCTGGGAAAATAACTGTTTGTGTCAAGTCACCAGCTGTGTAGATGCTTTATTTTGAAGACCTCAATCCCGCCATCTTTTCAAGAAGATCAAATGTTAGAACACAGCTGGGCTGTGTGCAGAGCTCCGAAGAGACTACATCGAGAAATTAGGTGATTTTGTAGCTAATGACTTAATGAACGATCCATGTAAATGCCAACGCTTGTAAAAATGCATATACGTTGCGCCAGCCTTCAACCGCAGACTCTTGTCTGGTGTATATATATATATATATATATATGTATATATAAATTTTAATAGCGTGACATAGTGTCATCCAACATCGACAATCAGAACCCTTTAGTTATTACAAATAGCTATTATATATATATATATATATATATATATATATATATATATATATATATATATATATATATTGCTTCACGACGTTGCTGCTCGTCGACTAGTTGAATAGTTAGTAATTGAATACTGCTGTTGATTCCCGAAACTGTATTTGCCGTTGATTCACGAAACTCACACAGGTTGAGGTGAGGTTGAGGAGAAAGAGTTATCAGCACAAGGGAACGCACTTCGATTGCCAATTTTCCTTGGTTTATTGCCACACGCACATACACAATGTACTCGTAAAGCGCTTATATATTATTTAGTTATAAGACCGGTCGTACTATGTACCGCTCCCCTATCGGCTCTCACCAGAGTGATATAATGTGAACGGTATATTATATGTCTCTACCACCGCAGAGGAAAAGAAGTCGTCAAACGGATAGTATCAGCCATTAGTGCTATCATAGATGAGAAACAGGTCTCAGGTCAAAACGGCTCACGCCGGCCATTCAAACTTACCTTGAAAGTTCACTGCTAGGGCCAGAAACACTGGGACAGCAGCAGCTTGACGCTAGCACACAATAAAAATAGGAACAGTCATAGTATCTAGCGACTACCGATACAAACTTGCTTAATGTCCCTATCGGTCCCTAACAAAGCACCTCCAAGGTCCAACCATCAGAGTTTCGTTACGTTACAGCCGGTTCGGTGGGCGCCGATCGTCTGCGACAAGAAATGCATTCAAATCAACTGAACTGTAGCCCTCTCCACACCAACGGGCGAGAGTAAAACGTAGATCGAGCGCAAGCCGGCACAACAAACATTCAAATTAATCGGCGCGAAATCAAACATTCGTTTCTTGCTGTAGCACCATTAACCAATCGTTACATCAATGATAATTTTATAATTGTGACCATATCTATATATAGAGTCCTAATGGATTTAATTCGTCAATCATATCGTAGACCATTTGTGATAAACAACAAGACCGAGGGGCCGTCATCCGCTTAGACAAACTATATATATATATATATATATATATATATATATATCCTCCGAGACCTTGGGCGGCCCAGGCAACCTCACTCGCAAACTTCTCCACAGAGTCGGCGAGCAGCTGAACCTCGCTACCGGAGACAAGAGATCTGCGGCTTTCTTGAGGCAGCGCCTCGACCTTGACGTCCAACGCGGGAACGCGGCGTCCGTCCGGGGCACGCTGCTGAAGTGGTCCCAACCCACTCTATACGAGATAGAGTAATATCCCCAGTGCACACGTTCTCAGGAGACAATTGTAGCTCCATCAGTATTCTTAATAAATATAACAGTTTATATATATATATATATATATATATATATATATATATATAGAGGTAGTTCAACAAGTTCTTAGAATGAAAACCAATAATTTTCCAAATATTGTTTTTAATTTTTTCTTATTCGATATACTCCCCGAGAAGCTCAATACACTTTTCCCACCGAGATTTCAGAGCATTTATACCTCTTGAGTAGAATTCCGCGTCTTTAGACTGAAAATAGGCATTGACAGCAGCCTTAACCTCTTCATTGCTGGAAAAACGCGTTCCACCGAGACTATTCTTCAAATGTCCGAAGAGGAAATAATCAGAGGGGGCCAGGTCTGGAGAATAGGAAGGTTGTTCAATAAGTTCGAACCTCAGTTGGGCCAGTTTTGCCGTTGCTTGCCGCGACTTGTGTGCGGGAGCATTGTCCTGGTGAAACAGGATAACCTTCTTCTGCAAAGCGGGGTGTTGCACGATGAGTTCTTGCTTCAGGCAGTCCAACAGTCTTGCATAATATTCTCCCGTGATCGTTTTACTGCTCTCAATGTAGTCGACCAGAATTATTCCACGCTGGTCCCAAAAAACCATAGCCATCATCTTTCCGTCCGATGCCGTTGTCCGCACCCTCTTCGAAGGTCCTTCACCAGGTGCACACCATTGGCGAGATGCTTCTTGGGTCTCGGGTGTGTAGCGATGGACCCAGCTTTCATCGACGGTCACGAATCTGCGTCAAAAATCCGACGGATTTTTCGACATCTTGGCTCATTTTCGCTGTGAAGCGGACACACGCGCGTCTTTTTGGCCTTGGTTGAGCAAATGCGGCACCCATTTTGCTCTCAGCTTTTTCATCTTCAAGTTCTCGTGCAGGATGAAATGCACTCTACCCAAACTGATCCCCAAGGCCTCCGCGATCTCTCTCGCTTATCTGCGGCAACGATTTTCCGCGTTTTCCTCATCAGTTGCCGTTTTTGGGCGTCCTGAACGTAGTTCATCCTCGGTGCTCCTGCGACCTCTTTTTAACTCATTAATCCAGTTGGAAACAGTGGCAAAGCATGGCGCAGAGTCACCGTACACCTCGTCCAACTCAGTTTTCACTTGGGTCGCATTCCAACCTTTGAAATAAAAATGCTTGATAACCACTCGAAACTCTTTTTTCTCCATTTTTTAAAATCACGCCGATACGTTGCACGGGAAAAGCGATCAAACGAAATCGCAACGGCCAATCACCATAATATTTTGACTGCTAGCATTCGAAAAGTTGCCGTTTCCAATAGCGGTAAAAGCGCGCCAAAATTCGAATTCTGAAAAGCTCATTTTAAGAACTTGTTGAACTACCTGTATATATATATATAATATATATATATATATATATATATATATATATATATATATGTATATATATATATATATATATATATATATATATATATATATATATATGTATATATATATATATATATATATATATATATATATATATATATATATAGTGTACAAGGCCGTGTTTTTACCAGTTCTATGCTATGGAATCCTTCTCTGGGGAGGTAGCTACGACGGAATTCTCCGAAGAGCACAAGTGATACAGAATGATGCAATTAGAGCCATTTCTGCTAGAAGGCGAAGGGATTCGGTCCGTGACTTGCTCATTCGTTTTAACCTACTCACGGTAGAAAGCATTTACTCCCTGCGGGTTTCAATGTTAGCGTACAAAATTTCGCGTAGTATTGTGCCTATGGAGATTGCATTTGCACTAGTCCCTACCCTGAGTCGAACATCAGGTAGGCGCGCAACAACTTTTGCAGTGCCCTCTGTATCCTTGAAGTCTAGTCAACACGCACTTGCGTACCGCCTTCCTGAAACCTGGACCCGCATTCCTAAACGCATAAGATGCCTCACCACGAAACACCTCTTCTCTCGCGAGTTAAAGCAGTGGCTGTTAATTTCACAGTCGGAACCAGGCGTGTGATCTAGGTATAGTTGGTATTACAAATGTTGTGCTTCGTATACGAGGACACACCTAGTTTGATTGTATTTATCCACATGTGTTTAGACATAGTTGTTGTAAGTTGTGTTGATGCTGTACTAGTGGACTACTTCGTTTGTGTGTTATATTTGCAAGTTTGTTGCCTCATGTGGTGTTCGGCGTTCTAACAAACGCACCAATTGCTGCTTTGAAGTTCTTGTGTAAATCATTAACCACTGTAATACCATTGTGTGTAAAGTGCTTATACAAAGCACTCCTTGGATTTTGTCGAGAGTAATTATCTGCTTTGTTGTTTGATTCATATTTTTTCAACCATTTTTTTACCGAGAACTTAAGCGTTGTGAAATGCAGTTCCGTGAATAAAACACGTTTGCAATTGAATTGAATATATGTATATATATATATATATATATATATATATATATATATATATATACAGTTTTACTATTGACGATTGTATGTTTAAATATTGTGACAAATTGTTTTTATTAGGACGTAATTGAACCGAAACACTAAGGCTGGTCATATTTTCAAGTTCTTTTTGAGAAGTCGCGTAGGTATCTGTTTTTGGCTTCGTACGACAGCTTCCGGCTCACCAGGAGAATTGCCTCACTCTTGGCAGGGTCAAGACGAGGTCCAACCTCCATTCGAAGATGTCATCTGCTGCGCCCTGAAAATGTATGCAAAGTAGACCGTCAAATGGAAACAAGTCAAGCAAACCTGAACGCTCCTGTCACAGTCTGGTGTCAGGAAGGACGAGTTCCTGACGAACAATTCCTCGAGAGTCGAAACGAGATTATGAGCATGGTCTCTTCATCTTGGATTCTGGGGCACCCAAGTTTCATGCGACGGCCATTTTTAGGCGGTTGCTACAGGGCCGATTGTTTCTTCGTCGACGGACCACCATGTTTGAAACACCATGTTCCATCAACTGTGATCATTTTTCAACAAAAGTCGGGTCCCTATCGGCCGCCTGAACGGAGTTTTCGGAAGCCTGCAAGCACTGCTCTTTTCGTTCGGGTGTTAAAGAATGCGGAACATTTTTTCTTCAAGCGTCGACTATATTTTGAGCTGCACCTAGAGTAAAATCGAGTTCACCTCCGATAATTTCAATGGTCGTTCATAAGTACGTTAGCATGAACAAGCTCACGCACGCGAGCTTGACATTTTCAGCGTTTCAAACGTTGATTGGTCACCACTCGCTAGAATTGTCTTCTTAGGTCTAATGACTATTCGGAATACATGAAAACCAATTATGTTTTGACTAAGACATTTATTTCCATGCGTCTTTTGCACTACTTCGTACGTCTCAGATGTTTTACCGCTGACATTAATAGCGGTTATTAATGTCAGTCAATCATAGCAAGTCATACAAATCTTGACTAAGGCAACTTGTGTATTTATGGTAGTGAAATTTAAATTCGAGTTATCAATGTGCATCCTGCTATTTAAACTCGACCCGACTGGTTTCATTAGGACGTAGTTAAACAGAAACAGCAATGGCGGTCATTTTAGCAAGTTATTTGTAATAAGACGTTCGGACCACCGGCAGTTTGTTTTGGGAGGCGTGCGACATATCTAACTATTGGCAGGGCCCAGGGCAAAGTTCACCTCCATTCCAGGCGACGGACGATGATAAACCAGCGATGCTGCCACTATGACTGTTGGGGAACGCCTACATCTTAAAATCTCCGGTTTCCGGTGCATTAAAGATATGCCACACAGTGAATTCCAAGCCCGTGGGGGACGGATAGTCTAGAAATTAAAACAACACCCTTAAAAATGTTCTATTCAATTTATGAGATAGTTGTGTCGCCTTATAATACGCTTTTAGTTGAAGTAGTATTAAAGAATGGTTCCATCTATCACATAAATGTTTTAATCTATGTATTCTAATTGTAAAACCTATTATAGCCAATTCAAAAAGGAGGAGGAGGGCGAAAAAGGGAAGAGAGAAGCAAGACCTTATTTGCGGCTTCAAACGTATTGAGTTTCACATGCACTAGGATATAAGTTAAATAGCAATTTTTTTAAAGTAGTAGCTAACGCTGCACCCTTTGTGGTAGCGGGAACACATCTCAGTCAGTACACTTATTGATAAAGTACAACAGTACATTCACGCTTACGTATTAGCCTCACCGCTTTTATCATGGCTAAATTGCGTTTTACTGCACGCCGGCTTGTTTTATACCTAACGCTCGTGTGGCGGGGGCAGGTCGTATCATCGTTTCGTCGATTTTCACTAAGCGTACGATCATGTGCACTATTATCCCACTTAAGTCAATGTGATGCACTGTCGTGTATGTTGGCCAATAGCAACGCTTCATTAAAAAAATATGCCTCACTGCGATTTTAAGCCCGTAGGGGACGGAGGGTAGTACATAATGAGAAACAACCTCTTGAAAAAAGAACAATACTTAATGTGTAAACTACCTGAGTACGCAGAACTGAGTCTTTTCGGCTATCATTTCTACTTGTGTAGTAGTGTTCTGATAGTCTAGTTTGACACCGCTCATCGCGGTTTTTCTTTTATCTGACTTAACAAGAGTGGCTACAACAGTCAAATATGTATATATATATATATATATATATATACTTTGGTATGTACCCTCAGTGATCCTCTCTATATGACTATAACAGTTTTTTCAATGTTCAGAGAGAAGCTCTAGGCATGATCGATACCGCATATTTCTAGTGTCGGCGGGTAAAAAATCAGTTTAGTATGTCATTTCTTCGTAATGTCATTCCGCGCTCATATTGGACTAAGTTACTTACTAGCGTATACAACAACTTTTATCTATTATTTCGTCAAGAGATTCAAAATTCGAGATAAAGAAGGTTTTAGACACAGTATTAGCCCTCTTGGGGGGGAAGGGATCCTGCAGTGTTTTAGACACAATCGCAGCTCATGTAAGCAGACAAAATAATCAAAGGTTTTATCTCATTACGGCTGTGGTAACGGCTGTGGCATTCTTGGAAAGGACTACGTCACCGAGTCGTAAGATGCGCATTTTATATTATTGGATATGCAGACGCTTGACGCACAAGCTTTCCTTTGGGGAGGAACGCCACAAACTTAGGGCAAGGGCAGCAACCCTTTGTTTGGACCTCGGTTTCGTTATATTATTCTCAGTAATCTCGCTCCGAGAGGGAAACATGGCCGTGGATTGCAGGTTAGCGTGGTAACACGAGAAATGGGCCCGAGGCAGAAGGAACGAAGTGAGTGATCAGAAACGATCATGGACACGGAAGCAGAGGGTTATCCCACACGGGGTATACCCCTGCTTCGAGAGACACCAGGAAGGAGCCTGTGACCCACTCCGCTGGACGCGTGCGGGTAGCCTGCAAGAAAACGGGCAGAGCCCATTGCGGGGCAGACGAGGAAATGGAGGTTCAGCGAGGAAAACATCGCGCTCTTCGGATGGAAACAGGATGGAGATTCGCTGGGGTAGCGAATCTGCAATTCGCGATATCAGCGGATGGAAAGCGAGAGATCCGTCGTGGCTGAGCGAACTGTGCCGTTTTGCTAGAGAAGTTGAGGCGGCAATGCACTTATCCAGCAAACCATTGAAAATGATGGCGATCGTACGGCGCACCTGGCGCCCGACGTCTGCCAGCGCGTCTCCCGCACGTTGACCTCGATGATGGAGATCGGCCCTTTAGACATCCAGAGGACTGGCTACGGCCTTGCCTCCGCAGTTCCTGTCGCTGGTAACGACGCGGGACCTCCGCAAGCTTGGCGGCCCCCAAGATGTTTGGATACCCGGGCTATATGGCGACGACGTGGCAGGTCCTGGTTATTTGCTAACGGTTTAGCAATTGGCTAATGGTCTCCTAAAATAATGGAGGTTTCCTGGGCTCTGGAACCAGGCTAACCTGGCCCTCGTACCTAACTTAAAGCGGGCCCTCGACCATTGGGCTACCGCTCTATATGTCTTCATGACACTATAGCCAAATCTATTGAGAATATTATTGTCAATTGCCTCACTGAGTATAATGAACCCTTCCATTCCGATCTAAAATTCCAGCTTTCTCGAAGCCGGGCGACGTTGGATGCAATCACTCATGTGCTTTATCGGCGAACAAAGGACAAACAGCTTTAAGCTTCTACGCAGAGCCCTCCACCACGAGGTGATAGCTGATGCGTCGCAGGAGTCTCTCATGAGCCCTGTGTTGTGGAATTTGGCGTATGATGGTGCCCTACTGGAGGAATGCGGGTAGCATACACCTGACTGCCCTAATGACGTTCAAGACCTTGAAAGGCCAAGACAGCGCGTAAAAGGGCGCCCCACATCGTGGCGGTCGAGAGAAGGAGCCGAGGTAGGAAGATTTGGCGTAGTCATGCTCTCGCACTTCTCCAGGGTGACTTGGACGGCTCGGCTCAGAGACGGGAAGTCGTTAAACTGCTGAGACTCTTACGGTCTTGCCGTAGTGCCATACAATCCCGAGCGTCTCCCCCACATAGCGGGGGGGGGGGGGGTGCGCTGAAATGCGGGGTTAGTGGATTTGCTAGCTGCCAGCACCGCATGTGCATCAGGAACTTCTAAAACCTTCCATAAGAAGGGAGAGTTATATAACTAGACGCATGGTGGGCATCGAACATTCTCACCAACTTGCTGAGAACTTTATTTTACGACGCATTGTTGTATTTTCTAATAGTATACTTATCTATTGTCGAGTAAGTATGATTATAATATATTTCAACCGAAATTCTGGATTAGGTTTTCTGCGCTGGAATTAGGTTGGAGAGCCCAACTGTTTTTCCAATGTTTGCTTCTTTCATTCAAGCAAACAGTGTGAAACTTGATTTGATGCTAATATACGTAACGCAAGTTCAATTTTAATAGCAAAATGATGATGCTGTCAAATAAAACTCAACTAAGTTTACATATAACGACATATATGTTGTGTTCTTTTTATTTGTTTACTTGATACAGTTCGTTTAATCTATATATGAGGAACGCCATGTACTATACCAAGCAGAATAGGTTACGTTAGATTAGGACAGGATGATATTCCGGCACTGACTACTTTTGCACACTTTAGGAACGTATCTAAGAAACAAACAAGGACAAGTAAGTTACGTCTTTAGTACTCGTGAAAAGCAGCTAAGTTACGCAAATTCAATTCGTCTACTAAGAGCTAGTACTAGATTATACGTTAACAGCAGACGACCGAAGACTATAGACGGTACTCGTTAAGAAGTCACAAGACTGGTCGTGAGTGTCGCGCACTCAATGAACAAATCGCAGTTCTCCAGAGCGCTAGAAGTATCACGTATGTAGGTCCCGGTCTTTTGTGGCGATGAAAAAGTCACTGGTTCTTTGTGGGTTCGAGCCCTATACTATCCCACGCGTTCGCAAACAATCTATCTTGATGCGTTTTTAAGTCTCCAGTTATTCCGCCATAGAAGAACTATCAAAAGTATATATATATATATATATATATAACCACCAGCAAAAAGGAGCCGGTCAGGCTAACATACACATCCGAGGCATATCCGTCCCGTGCACAACATACATGCATACAAGAAGGACATCAATGAACAAATGAGCTCGACGCAGGACACGCCTCTACATAACAAGTACGCTAAACTATGCACAAATGTATGAGCGTACTCGAAGAATTTATTAGTTTGCGGTAGCCGCTTCTTTGATTTGAATCTGGTAGGGCGCGAGAAGAGGAGTCCACGCCTTGACAATGTTCAGTCGCGGCTCGGAGTGGAACTTCATCAGAGCCGGCCATCCGCGGGCCTGCGACGTCAGGACATAGGGATCAGCCTTGGCCTCGAATGCGCACAGACCGAGAGTCAGCGACTGGCATAACCTTGCACACATCAGCGCCTGTGAATTTGCAAATAGGAAAAGAGCGAGAGGGAGAGAGAGGAATTAATCACAATTAATTCTAGAAACTCGAACCAAGTTTACAGCTCCAGACTTACCCATATGTGCAATCTAAAGACAAATTACGCATTGACCTTCAAATATTGTTAAAACCATGTAGTAGTTATGCATGTTCTGGATTGTGCGCATGATATTTTGTGAAAACGTACCTTTACTCTCATCAATTAATCACCAGTTATAAGGCACGTAATATGCCTTATTGTTACTATTAGTTGTCAGTCAATTTTTTCTCAGAATCTTAAAAGAAAGCAAACACCTCTCCTTGAAATAGCGTCGGATCGCGGTCTAATATGTTTTAACAATAAAATATTGTTTTCATATCTTTAGACCGCTGAGAAGAACCAAATAAATAAATCCAAAGCGGGTGTCCGCAAGAACATGCATGACGAAAATGGCAACGAGAATACCGGATATTTCAGCAAAAATATGGGCCAAGTAACCACAATAACAGGGTAACAAGTTTATTATCACTACCACCACCACCATCACCAATAACAACAACCGTATCTTCACACAACAACAACAATAGCCATAGCGGCAACACATCGTTGACACCACCGCGGCGCTGCTATTCGGCCATAGATATTTACGACGACATTTTCAGCTGGAAAGTGTGTAGTTTTATAGATAGGATCATATTGCATAGCGGTGAGACTGCTACAAACCCGAAGCGTTTCGACATCGCAGTGCTCACGGACGACGTCTGGCATATGCGCTGCATATCCGGCAAGTGCGTGACCGAAGTAATCGACGAGATCTTTGTCAATGTCCGGTAGAACAAGGCTAATGTAACTTAACATCACCGCAACGTCCCACACTCGGGGTCCGCCCTGGCAATCGCCGAAGTCGAGAACGGCGTACACCTCACCGGTGGAATTCAGCAGAATGTTGCGTTCGTTCAAGTCCCCATGCAGGATATCTGTGGACGAGGCGGGCAAACGTTGGCTTGAATATATAATACAATTATAGTCTTGCTCTCACTGCAGTACGGTGGTAACGAGTCTCCTATGTTATCGCTCTATGGTTTTATCTCCATCATACTTTACGAATTACCTACACATGCATCAGTAGTAGTAAAGTAATCGTTTATATATATATATATATATATATATATATATATATGTACAACACCTAGTTTAAATAAAAATATCGCTCTAGTACCTGAACTGCTATTTATTTGGCACAAACCGGTGTCTTGTACGAATGAACAATACTCCTCAGTTGAAACGTAGCTGGCCGTTATCGTATGCAAACGAAGCTGTTCAATATAGTGTAACTTGATGGAAGAAGCAGAGAAGAAAATTTCACAATGCACATTTTGAAACCTTTGGAAAGACCATAGCCTAGATGAATATAGTGTAACGCTTGCGAAACCATGTTAGATAATCAAAGGGTAGAAGCCTACACTATATATATATATATATATATATATATACGAGGTGTGTTCAAAAAGTATCGCGACTTTTGTGTTTTTTCAAAAAATATTCATTTATTCATGAATATCTATTTTGTCCCCTTCAAAGTAATCCCCATGAGATATTATACACTTGTGCCAACGGTTTTTCCAATCTTCGAAGCACTTCAAAAAAACATTTTTTTTTTATCTTGTTCAGCTCCTCCTTCGATGCCGTCTTTATCTCGTCAAGCGTAGCGTAACGTCGTCCTTTCATGGGCCTCTTCAGTTTAGGGAACAAGAAAAAGTCACAGGGGGCCAGATCTGGGGAATACGGTGGCTGCGGCATCATTAGTGTGTTGTTTTTGGCCAAAAACTCGCGCACAAGCAACGATGTGTGAGCAGGGGCGTTATCGTGGTGCAAAAGCCAATTTTTGTTCTTCCACAAATCCGGGCGTTTCTGGCGGATTGCTTCGCGCAAATTGCGCATAACTTGCAGGTAATATTCCTTATTGACCGTTCTACCCTGTGGCAAGAACTCATGATGCACCACGCCCCTGCAATCGAAGAAAACTGTCAGCAAAACTTTCACATTCGACCGAACTTGGCGCGTTTTTTTCGGTCTTGGTTCGTGCGGCAGCTTCCATTGAGATGATTGAGCTTTAGTTTCCACGTCATAACCATAAACCCACGATTCGTCACCAGTTATGACCCTCTGGAGCAAATTTGGGTCTTCGCGGACAGAGTCCAACATCTCATTAGCAATGTTCATGCGATGCTGTTTTTGGTCGCAATTGAGCAATTTTGGTACGAATTTCGCGGCGACCCGTCTCATGCCCAAATCATTGATAAAAATCGAATGGCACGAGCCAATCGATATGTTTAGGTCCTCAGCAACTTCTCTAACGGTGATTCGACGATTGGCCAATACCATTTTCTCCACTTCATTAATTTTTTCGTCTGTTGTTGAAGTGCTCGGGCGTCCGGCACGCTCTTCGTCGTTCACATCTTCTCGGCCTTCTGAGAACATTTTGTACCACCGATAAACGTTGCTTCGGTCCAAGGTAGCTTCTCCGTATGCCACAGTCAACATTCGGAATGCATCCGCGCACTTAATTTCGTTTTTCACACAAAATTTGATACAGGTTATTTGATCCATTTTTTTGAATAGGTAAAAATCGAAGACGATCCAAAACACGTGCAAGCAAAGCAGCTGTCAACAATTAAGTGAACATTCAAAATGGCCGAGCTTGTCGGCATAAGTGAGAGACATGAGTACCAACATAACGCCACAAAAAATCGAAATTCGAATATACGTAACCCGCGAAAATTCAAAAGTCGCGATACTTTTTGAACACACCTCGTATATATATAAATGTGTGTGTGTGTGTACGGATTCAGTGTTAATGCCACTTACGTCTTTTCATGCTTTTCATGCGTGGAAAGACGGTACGTTCATAGTAATTCAATACATTCTTCACCAATGCTCGTCTGCCATCATCCGGAATCACGTTAAGGTACTGCGATACCTGGAAGCGGTGCGCAGGCAGTCGCAAATTGTAAATTGGTTCACCTATAAATATAGTTGCCACCTTCTACTTACAGCTGTTACATTCAACTCATCGTATGTGTCACTCATATCACACTTTATCGTGGTTCGCTACAACCTTCCGTTAATCTCTCATGTAATGCTCCCAGTCGAACCGAATCGAACTGTACAGACTTTGGCGCTTAGCGCTGGTGCCATCGGCAGACGCCACTCATACATCGAGTACTCCTGCTGCCATATGTTCTTAAAATAAAATCGTCTTGGTTATCTATTTTTCGCTACGTTGTCACTGGTGAGGTTAGAGTAGCTGCTATACAGTCGGGTTGTCTATCCAGCTGCTGTCAAGTGCTTATTATGCGGATAGGTTTGCCGGTAAACCGGAATGAATTAGGAACGACCTAACTAAGTTAGACTTTGTCAACTCTGCCTGCTTGCTTGCTTGCTTATTACGGAGACGCTAAATTGCCGTTCTTACCTGGGTGACTCCTTCCCAGGACCAAAGGAAAGATCGCGCGACGATCGTGGGGTACTCGAGCGAGTCGAGCGCAAGGTGCATCCGACCAAGGAGCGCACCCCATTGAAATGCCTGAGAGCGGGTTAACGTGCCAGGTTGCATAATTTCGCCTATAGGTTTAGTGGGAATGTGTCAAACACGAAAATTAAGCGATGGTTAAGCCATAATTACTGGTAAGCGCAAGGAGGAGAGAACCAGAAACATAGACACATAGTACTCAGTTTCATAAATACTGTTCAATCACACAGTATTATTTGGCTTTTGAACAAACTGCAAAACGTAAGTCCAAGGACACAACGTGAACATAGCCAACTACAGGCAACTACGAATTATTTAATTTCCACTCAGAGATTAGCATTATTCCGGACATTAAGCACGATCTGAATTGACTGTAGAGTGAAAATTTGCGTTTACCTTTAAGACTATGTCACATGCAAGCCTTAGGATCAGTTAACAGATGTACAGATGTTTATGTTCTGCTTGAAAATGACAGGATAAAGCGATTTTACAATAGGCTCTATAAAAACTCTCAAGATGCCGTACGGGAAGCATTCGCAAAGTAAACGCATACCAAACAGGAAGATAAACTGTGGCCGTAGATATAGCGTTTTATAGCTGATCGGGGCACCAGGGAAGGAGGCGTGCGTATTCTGGTTAGATACACGTTAAAGTGCAGTCGGGTAAAGCCCTCAGATATACTTGAAGCTGCGCCGACGCTTGTTCATATTTAGATTTAACTAAAACTATATGTTTTTGTGTAGCTAATGACGGTTCAGCCATAATTAAGATCCAAAGCGACAATCATGTAGTAGGGATGTCGTGTGACATAAGAGGGCCACTTTTTTCTTTTCTGGGAGGTTTCGGGAATGCGTGATGCACATGCACCACTAGCAGCCTGCGTGACTAGTGTGAGACTCGCAAACCCACTAAACCCGGATTCCTCCCACCCCCCCTTGAGGCTCAGTATTACTTTGGCATTACATCGAAGCCACAAACAGGGCCACTCGTGACCATTCAATTGACGCTGACCGCTTTTGTTTATTCTTAGCGAGGAAAAAACGCCTGTGCGCGCACTTAACCGATTTTATTGGCAGATGATGTTGCACCTTGCTTTATAGCCCAAGAGGAGTTTTTAGTGAGTGGTGAAACATGGCCAAAATATCTTTTCTGATAAAACATTCGGTGCGTGCCAGTTGGCCCCCTTTCTATCTCTCTTTGTCCTGTTCTGTCTTGCTTCATTGAAGCACTGTGCTACTCTACTGTTAGATATTAGAGAGTCAGATAAAGCCGCTCTTCGAATACGGTGCAAGCGCCGCTGAAGGCAGCAGTGGCTACTTATCACCCGGGTTAAACAGAAGGGTATGATTTTTGCGGGTTCTCCTGCCATTCCTGCTGGAGTTGCACATGGGCCCTTATTTCAAAGTTATTAGACAGTGTCTAGCTAGGACAAACGTCGTAAATGTCGCATGCACAACTGCGCATCGTTACTATTCTCTGGTGCTCCAAAGCAGACACCGCATACGAATCCCTGCTGTCCAGGGCCACCTTCTCAGATTGACGAAGCATATACACCACCGGGACCGACAACGTAGACCAGCAATTTCCTGCTGTACTCTCCTGCTCCCTCTACACTGAGGGCAGAACCTTGCCTGTACATTTGGTATTAGCCGCAGCAAATATATATATTTATATATATCAAGGCAAGCACTGCCAAGTGTGCTAACGTATTGTAAATGATTAATAAATCATCACAATATTTGCTATACATTTATATATATATATATATATATATATAATTCCAAATGTCATGTTTCCACCCTGAATGATTCATTACATTAAATAAATGAACTAATAATAAAATAATAATATATATATATATATATATATATATATATATATATATATATATATATAGCAAATATTGTGGCTTACTTACCTGGAAGAAAGTCGAAAAGACGAACCTTGCAATAACGTAAGACGCCGGTATCTTCCCTGTAGGCGAATGTTCCTAACAGAGAGTCGGTTGTCGTACGGCGAGGAACGTTGCACGGTACAGACTTGCTGAGGCGGAGCATCATATCTGTCGTCTCACCTTTGGTTAGCGAATGCAACATGGAACCCGTTAGAGAGAACTCAACAGAGTAATACAATTCAAGTTGTGGTTACTTGATGGAACTGCTACTTTCACTGCTTACGTTCTCGTAAACGTAATAGGTAAATACTCTAGGTGTCTGTCAGGTTACACAAACAGTTCATACGTTCTCACACGTTTGTACATTTGCACCAACTCATTGTTTGCTGTCAACATATTTTGTTATTTCCACTATCAATGTTGTAGAACGACCCTCACAATATGCCTCACAGACGTGAACGATCGAATTTCTTGGCGAAGGAAGCCCCAAATAGACGGCAGGCGGTAGGCAAATCGTTTCGCTACAAAAACAACTGAGGTCGCATTACCACAAACGTGGTAATGCGACAGTTAGAGCGGCTGACTACTGCCGTGGGTGGGAAAGAGATTTCCGATGAAAGCTTACTTCTCATCATTGTGCACACACAAGCAAGGCAACACGCACCTCACTTTGCACTTCGTTAACCCAAAGGCAGTTCGTACGCGGCAAACAAATCAGCAGAACAGAGTGTCTGCGGCTTCTGCCGAACATTGCCTTGAGAGCTACGTTCGACGACGGGGTAACCGACGACTCAAACCGATTCAAGGTCTTATGCAGGTTTATGTAGCCCGAAATGTGACCGTCTAAGACAAATCGAGTTGTGTGCTCCATCAAGTGTCACCTAAACGTTTCGGGCTGACATTGACAGCCAAGATCTAACGTCCACGAAATGCTTTTTTTCGCATTGCTTCATAGGCGGACCCCCCAAAATACAAATGTGCAACGGTGGAGTTCAAACCCCCGCGCACCTATGTGTCTCCTCCGGTCGGGAGGCGCAGACGAATACACTACGCCACCGGGCTCGTCATCAACTGTCAGCTACTGCACACCAATGGTTATTTGAGGCTTCGGAAATAACGCCAGACGGTACGCATATTGCCGTCAAACATGGCCAGCTCGAGACGAAATATCAGTAAAACGTCATCCGCGTACGTGAACGTCTAACCGATATCGAACGTCGAAATCTTAAGCAAAATGATATTCATGAAACGAACATCTGGACGTACCAATCCTTGAGGTATTGATTTGCTCCCACGTGGATTCATCATGACCAGCCCTATACACCTGCCTTCCTCCAGATAGGTATGACCTGAACCAATCAAATGTCCTCGATGCACGTCCCAGACACTCTAACATTCGAAGGAAGAGCGAGTGGTCTAAACAATCGCAGGTAGCTGCAACGTTTAAAGAGACTTCGATGCAGACTTGTTTATTTTCTATTGTCTCGGCAATCTCCTGTTAAAGGACATAGTTTTAGAATTTCCGAGCCTCCTAACCATCAGCTTCTCAAAAACTTTGGATAAGTAATCGATCTAAAATTTATAGGTCGGTAATTAGCAGCCAGACTACGCTCTACGCACGTCAAGGGCGGCCATGTGACTTGACCCACCGGTTGCGAATTGCTTGTCGAGCTCATCGGCAATACTCTGACGCGGATTCTGGGAACTGCTGTCCGCAATTGAGGCCAAGCGCTGATGGTAGTGTAGCGTTGAATTATTCTTTGCTACAAGACTCATCGATAAACTTCCATGATTGAGAAGAATTATTCTTCAGTTTCATAAACCTACAACTGTTAAATGAGTTCCGAGAGCGAGTCGCAGAACCTGCCTGCATCTCCGGAGAGCATTTCAGTATGCAGTCTTCGATTCGTATTAGCCTTTCTTGCAGCGCCATGTATAATATTTGGCTTGTTGACGCTGCGTCTAAGACCAGGGGAGAATATAAGTGTATGTGAGCTAAAAAAATACTTTCCGGGCTGACTCTCAGCCTATATTTAACGTCCACGCGACTGCTTTTTGCATTGCTTCATAGACGGACCCTCTAAATACAAATGTGCAACGGTGGGGCTCAAACCCGCGCACCTATATGTCTCCACCGGTCGCGAGGCGCAGGCGAACGCCACCGGACTCGACAAATGTAGCATGTTGAGCAAATTGAATTTGACTCAACAACTGCAAATTCTATTTGACGACAAATGTAGCATGTTGAGCAAATTTAATTAGACTCAAATCACACTGAACATTTTCCAATTAAATTTAACCGTAGGACCGATACGGAGAGGCTTTACGCTTGCACATACAATTATAACAACAAACAATTACGCAGATAGTAGCTCAATTTAATCATGATTTCTAGTTAGCCTGTCAGTCTGACGTTCGGTGAAATCTGAAACGCTCTAAAAACGGACAAAGTAATTACCGAAACGAGACTGGCGCCCGTTACCGTACCAAGCAGTTGAGTATTGTTGCTATCTTGCCAATTAGTGACCTTGAGAAGCACCTCGCGACCATCGGGCCTCAGCTGAAAAAAATCAAAAATAATAAACGCATAAAGCAACACATACCGGTTTAGGATAGACGTATCGTTATCAATAATTCAATATTGTAATATTGAATAAAAACATAACCGTAATAACTCGCACACTGGCCATCATTGCTGCTATCCTACTTCCCCAACTGCTTATTATTATCACTTTGATCCAAGGTTATTTTCATTGTTAAAATGATTACGCTCAACACCTGAATTAGACGTATCTGAAGTAAGTTTCACAGAGCGGCCGTTAGATCCGTCAAAACGCGCGCATGATCAGATATGCTCTCGTTAAATGCTATACGCATGCTACCCCTTGACTAAATGCTTTTGACGTCACTATCAGGGCCTAATTACATAGGCAGATAAAGAACGCGCGGCTTCATGGCTTCTAGAACGAAAACAAAATTTGAATAGGATGAAATGAAAGAACAACTCAAGAACAAATGGGCAGGATTGAAAGGGATGCGTGCTAATTCGCACATACGTGGGTGTACCTTGGTCTCACCTTGATGTAGAAGTTTTGGTCGTCGTAGCTATCTAGCTGTTTAATCACATCGATGCAATCTGCCGAAATGTCAAAGTTCTCGAGTATAGACGCTACGTCTTCCTTGCATAACGCCGGCCGTGTATCGTTCTTAGGATCGTCGGACATGTTGTGGACGTTTCGATCTGCAAAGAAAAACAAGAAATAGTGACTTCGTCATAGAAAGATCAAAAATGGCAAAAACTCAAAATGGCCCTCACAGTTAATAGTTGAACGTGTATGCCCTTGACGGGGTTTTACGCGGTTGAACTAACAGTTGTCGTTGCAAGAATATCTATTAGTCATGAGTAATGAGAACGCACACGGCATTAGTACATAAGACCGCGCCGTGAAGATCTAACGTGTAGTATAATGATCTTGTTTAGTCAGTATAGTAGCTGTTAGTAATGAAAGCGACCAAACCAAACAATTCCGCTAACACAACATTAAAGGCAACATTGATAACCGCAAAATGAATTACAATTGATTAGATCAGGATGAATACAACAAACAGTGCATCAAGCGCCAATCTATCTTCTGTAATGGTTTAATTTCCGTGTAATACATTATGTATAATGCAAACATGTCACGAAGCAATCGATAGGCCAATTACGCGATTTTGACACGTGATGGTCACAATACGCGCTTGCGGGCCTGCATTGTGACTATCAGATGTCTGTTTCGCTAAGGCCAAGCCGAGACTACTTTAAAAGTGTGCCCCGAACGGAAGCAGCGTTTCCGCGTTGTATGTCGAGATCCAAACGTCGTTTAAGAAGGACGAACCCCCGCTATCTCCGGATGACAGGTTTAACAAAGGGCCGACTTTGCAGATAAGCTGTCTATATATATATGCATATATATTTATATTTATATATATATATATATATATATATATATATATATATATATATATATATATATATATATATATATATATATATATAAATGTACATACGGTGTGCGGTGTACACAACATGTATCGTAAGCGCCTCAGATGCTGATGTGCCCCCATGAAATTGCCACTCATATTTTACCTAGCCTAGACCTGCTGTTCGTGAACAGCGAAACCGATGCGTAGTAATACGACAAAGGTAATCCTTGCTCGGTCAAAGGATCGGCTTGTCGACAAGTAAGACAACATCTGTTTGTCATCGCTACGGCATAATGACGACTGCATGCGTGTATCCTTAACAAGGAGACGCGTTCGTTCGTTCGTACTCACTACTAATCCTTTTCAATATCATTCAAGCCGTGTGATGGTGCGATAGACTGAGGTTTTTAGTGGGTGAGAGTCCGGCAGCCCTATCGGTGTTGTTGCACTTGGTGATGGACAACACCTAAGCATTGTGACAGACAACACTAGGTGATGTCCATCACCAGCCACCAACATTGGCACGAGTTGGTATGGTGATGGAAAATGCATGATGCACGCCGATCGGCGTGCATCATGCATTTTCTAAATCCACCATACCAACTCGTTTTAACAACAACAACAACAAAAAGTGGTAATGAGGAGGAGTGGCGACGTGATCTATAGGCCTGGTGCGCTTGTGGCATGCTTGGCGTCTAATCTACTGAGGTATCGCCGGCAGATCTGTTGCCGTTGTTGATCGTTGGACGATTTTCTTCGAGCGATGCTGATTGCGAGAACAGCAGATGATAAACGAACGAAATGGTTAGAAGATAGATTCAATAATGCTGGCAATAATAGTAGCACTGAGAGTTTTCACAATTATTCTGTGTGTCGCTATAGCATTCGCATCAGCAAGACGGCAACACGTTTTCAGTCAATCACGGATCAGCCGTATCATCAATCATCAGATCATACAATCCTATGGTTTACGCATTGTTTTGCGTTACGATACACGCATGAATCTGCTATGGCACGTGTTGGATCTGGCGAAGCGAGCTCCCAGCGTGATTGTTGTTGTTGTTGTTGTTGTTGTTGTTGTTGTTGTTGTTGTTGCTGCTTCTGCTGATGTTGATGATGATGATGATGATGCTGTCAGTGCTACATTGAGTAACACGCAGTTCACTTATTTCGCTGCGACACATCTTAACCCCAGTTTTTGGCGGTGGTCACATGGACTAATACGAAGACCTGTTACTGCTGTCAATACGAAATCCTTTTATTATTGCTGTTGTTGTTGTTGTTGTTGCTCTTGTTGCTGTCTATACAAGGACTTGTTGTTGTTGCTGTCTATACAAGGACTTGTTGTTGTTGTTAAAGTGAGGTTTGCGCAAGAAACACACCTTTTCCAATTGGCGACCTCTTGAACGTTGTTCTTGTCGTCGTCGTCGTTGTTGTTGTTGTTGTTGTATGTAAAGTATTTAAACGTCTTTTTTCGGACACCTTCTAACTTGACGTCTGGACGTGGCAACGCTGCCGAGATCGATCAGCGCACGCAATGAGCTCAATCAATTTCAAACATTTTTCGGAGCGGCCAGTAAACGATGAGAAAAAACCGACGGAGGATGAATATAGATAGGATATTGTGGTTGGCGAGAGACAAACACACGAACGACGACGGCTGCGTGGGAGCCCACGGAGACACAGTGCGGAAAGTGTCGGCTAGACTCAACAGTAGCAACGCGGCTTAGCATTATGCCTGCCGTGTGGGCGCCACGCCAAATCCAATGTGTATCCACGCCAAACGAACACTCATCGAGGCCCTCTAAAAAGCCAACCAAGAAACTGCGAAAGAAATATCAAGAGGTATATATATATATATATATATATATATGGAGATCGAGAAAAGAAGAAAGGGAACATAGATATAGCGACGGAAAGAAGGATTGCATGCATATATACATATATATATATATATATATATATATATATATATATATATATATATATATATATATATATATATATATATATATATATATGGAGATCGAGAGAAGAAGAAAGGGAACATAGATACGGTATAGCGACGGAAAGAAGGATTGCATATATATATATGGCAAGATAATTGCAGTGTGTAATCATCCCCACTTGGCTGATGAATAGGCGATTTCTCTGTAATTACCGCGTCGATGCGGTCGAAGCGACGCTTAAGGCGATACTCGCTACGCCAGTGGCCGGGAACTATTATCAGCCCAGTCCACAGCATCCACTAAGAGACCGAACGAGCGTAGTTAATGGCTGCAATGTATGACTTCGGCCTGGCTCCGTGAGGCCAGAGAAGTGTCCCGCAACGATTTGTCTTAATATATATATATATATATATATATATATATTTTTTTTTTAATAATAATAATACTAGCAGTAACAGTTTTATTTGCTTATATTCAAGAGGCAACAATTGTCTCTTTTTTCCTTTTTTTATAATAACATGTGTGTTTGAATGGACAGTGTTTTGAGGTCGATGGTTGCGTGTGTAGATTTTGTGGAGAGTGTAATATTGATAGACACCATATACTTGTGTGCACCGAAATAGACACAGCGTCAGTACAATCTCGTACACACTACATAGGATCAGTGTAGATTTCACGCAACATCCTATGTATATTGCTACCAATATTATGGTGAATAAACATATATGTATGTATTAATAACATGCGCGACGACCATAACTGTCTTTGTTTTTCCGTAAGGCTAATGCCCGTGTACGGTTTTGCACTGATGCATCCAAGCAGCATCGACAAAGAAAATATTGTGTGTAAACACACGTACCTCGGATGTTTCTACCTAAATATACTTAAGGAAGCCAGGATTCGAAAGTCAGCATATGAGATAAATAACAAAGGACCGCTCACACACCAAATGGACGACCGACAATTTCGGGGTTCTCGATCAAAGCCGGGGTGAAGACAGCAGTCCATACAGCTCGCTATCTCCTGGCCTCCAGAGCTTGTCCCACGTACTTTTTTTTAACGTTTTTTGTAAGGCTAACGCCCGTGTGCGATTTTTTCATGTCATAACTAGTTTTTAATCCACTCCGGCATTTACCTTGTCTAAATTGGAAACCATGCAAACCAATTTAAGAGTGGCCGGTTTGGGTCTCGAACCCAGTCCTCCCGAATGCATGGCAGAGGCTTTGCCACTAAGCCATCTTGCTACATACAAGGTTTTTCAAATGCTCAACGCATTTGGTACTCTAATGAGAGACAACTCACAGTCAAGGAGTCTACCCCAAACATGTAGCATTATGTTAAGTGCTCATATTGGCGTCCGCATAACTGACTTGTCACAATCGCTACTGACTGCAGATCCTCTGAGGTCACGCACAGATTACCGTGCAGCAAGGTACTCAACGCGGACAAAGTGGATTTCCTAGAGGTACCCTTCTTCATAAGGGTGTCCTCCCTCTCCTGCTACAAAAGTGGCTGGGTAAACTGAGAACCGCTTCAGAGCGCCTTTCCCTGTTAGGATACTATAGTGGTCTTTACCTGCGAGGTGACCTTCCTCAGCAACGCATTCTTTATCCTAACGGGTATCGACCGCATGGACAAAGCGGACGAGCTACGGCACTTAGAGGGCCTTGCTTACCAGACTCTGTAATATTGCAACGATGCAATCAAACCGCATCGCCACCAAATGTAACGGTGTTTGTTATGCTGAGTGAACTGGGGATGTAGACTCAGTAGAAGAGCAACTACAACACGGGAGGCCTTTGAGCCATTCTCCGTCGGTGTATTTAAAGGTTTACGAGGCACCGTGGCGTGTGAGCTCTAAAGGGTGTCAGACTCCGCTCCCAAATCGGTCGAAATTTACAGCGGTTTGTGGTTGTTTCGTATGGGAATACAGGTCAAGTTAAGGTCTCACTCGGATTGACGAACATAGGTCGACCCTCTCCCGGTGTCGTCCGATGATCGTTTGGACGGGGGAGGACATTGGGGTTTCAGCGCGAAAGACTGTGGCTGTTCTCTGCTGGCTGATTGAGACATGTCTTGTTTGGTCGAGATGAGACATGTATCGGTCAGTGAACGTTGGGTACGTTGAGGTTTTGGCGCGGACGCTGTAGCCGTTGGACGTGGTCGGTCAGGGTTGATTTAAATCACATTGGCGGGGATACTGTGGCCGTTGGACGTGGTACGTTAGGACTGATTTGAATTGCCATGATGCGTATACTGTTTAGTGTGTCGTTGGACCATTGCCGTACTAGCCAAAGGAAGGGGAACTTCGTCACAATATTAGCACCCCCAGCGATAGTTGCCTCCACACATCGGTTTCCGGCAGAGTCTGCGATCTCCTTAACCAACGCGGTTAGGACGAACTTACTTACATGCGAGATCAACTCACGAGCAGCTTGGTGGATGTTCTTGGAACTTTACCAAAGGGCATCACTCATCTCAATGTGAATGGTCTTAGCTCGTCGATCGTTTACTTATTGATCAAGACAACACCGACTCTACTAGAGTTCGGCTTAGGACAACTTCTGCAGAACATGCAAGCGATGTTCGCTACGCGCCCTACCCAGTTCATGATTAGGAATCTTAATGGATGATGCCACTACAAGAATATGTGTCGGTCTCCGACTCGGTACGCCGCTCGTTCACCCTCACATATGCCGACGCAGAGAACTGGTGAGCAATTTCAGCTCACCACGCTCAATCGTGCGCCCTCAGTGAAGACCGCCGACCACGCCACGCGGCGAACTAACGACACACTAGCAAGGGTCCTGAGGACGGCAGGCTATCCAAGCACGCTGGAACCCACTGAACTAACCTAGAAGGACGGCAGGCGTTCCGACGGGATGACCCTTATCCCCTTTGAACGGGGCCGGACGCTTGTATGTGGCGTCATCGTAACCGACTCACTTTCTCCCTCAATAGTCAACTTTGGTTAATTTAGGGCTTGCCATGCCTGATCCTAGCAGAAAATAACAAGACGAACAAATACGCCAAACTGAGTTCAGCCCAGTGGCGGGACCTTGGGACACCCCCCCCCCCCTCTCCTGACTGAGAGATTACTTGCTAAGTTGGGCGATCTTCTGAAAATAACTCCGGAGGACAAGAGAACCGCACAGTCCTTACGCCAGAGACATTTAATTAATGTCCAGCGGGGCAACGCAATCTCAGTTTAGTTTTAGAATCGCTCATCAAATGGTGCAAATTAGTGTTATTTTAGACTAAAGGTGAACTCGTTCACTTAGACAACATTGTAATAAGCATCGACTAATTAAATGGTAATGATATTGTATCTAGTATCTTATACATATTATTACGTTATATGTAACAAAATACTCCTTTAGTTTCTGGTATATATGACCCCCTTAACCTGAACCTCCGCTCGAAGACTGTCGAAGAAAGCCTAAGATCAAGAACGATCTCCTGTGGTATCAAGAGTCCTCCACAGGGATTAGTCAAGCGAGTTAAAGCAGGAGTACCAAAAAAAACAACTGCGGGTTCGTGAAAATATTGCAAATATGTGAAATAGAATACAATTGTAAAAGTGTATATAATTAACAAATGTATATATATATATATATATATATATATATATATATATATATATATATATATATATATATATCCTGAAGATTTGTGCGCGCGAGAAGTTTCATGAGATCTCGCCGGAGTGTATATATAAACTTTCTGGCCGCCCGTGTGATCTATATCACCCTCAGTGTTGTGAAAGAGCAGTTCCGTTGTCTCAACTCTGGAAATGCGATGTCTATGATGTATATTCGTAAACCAATCATTGGTCAATAGAGAACTACTATAGTATATCGTATATATATATATATATATATATATATATATATATATATATATATATATATATATATATATATATATATATATATATATATATATACGCCGTTTTATTAGCGTTTAGAGCAAAACGAATGGAGAAAAGAGCCGCAGGAAACTAAATGTCCTTTCTGTCGATGACATGGCACGGCTACCACCAAAGTGTGTGTTTGCAGGCTGTAACACTTTTAAGACTGTTTGGACTGTCACATCTGACCATTTGTTGCAGAAATTTGTCAGTAGCATCGGCAGTAGTCCCTCGCTCAATCAGGCGGATTTTGCCTGTGGCTGTTTTTGAAGTCTGCTCCAGACGTCGCTAGGTCAATGCTGTCCCCAGCCCGCAAGACATCGGCGTATGGCGCATTTCCTGACTTAACGACAACTGAAAGAGTAGAGTCGTGCCCTTTCTTCTCTGCTTTTTGTCGTGTTTCAATTCCGTTGTTCAGAGGCTTAGTTTACTGTCTATATTCAGAGTGATGACAACCATGACAAGCGCACTAGTCCTAGTACAGTCCATATATTTAAACGCGTCGACTGATATATATATATATATATATATATATATCAGACGACGCGCCATTGAGTATACGGCAAGTGCGCGTTCGGTCGGGTAGAATAACCACCACATTATATATATATATATATATATATATATATATATATATATTATAGAGCACCTTAAGGACAGGGTCAGGCGAGCCTTGGTTGCGAGTGTTGGGGTGCAGACGCCATCGAAGCTATCGCTACAGTCAGCAATAGCCTTGTTTGGGATGAAAGTTGCGCCTGTTGCTGCATACGGAATTCAAGTAATCTGGGAGTACCTTTCGGCGTCGCAGCTCGAGGTGCTCGATCGTATAAAGCCAGCATTTCTCAAACGTGTCATGGGGCTGCACCGCTCAACACGAAACAGATTAGTTTACCTCTTGGGTGACACGCCGCTTTTTTTAGAAGATCTTAAACGACGTTTCGACCTTCCGACTACTTCAGCTTACTTAGAGTTCATTAGCTTATGGGAGCGGAAGATGGCAGAAATCGACCCTGAATTTTATGATACGGGTGCAATGACCAACGACGCATGGAAGGGACTTAACAGGACCAATAGGCATATAGTAACACGTTTTGCGGATCATGGGTATCACCACATTATCTGCGAAACATTAGGGTTACATGTCCCGTGTGATACCTGTATTTGCAGTAGGTGCGGGAACTTTTGCGCCAGGTACCACGCAGCGTCATGCCCAAAAGTGACTTCGCTAGGGAGTCTCGCTCTAATGGAGGGGTCCCAATAGCGTATTATTTTATCATGAGTACATCGGAAAGGAGATTGTTCTCGATGTATATTTGAATATGGGACAGTCATGTGTATACTAACACACGTTTTACAATGTACCTAACAAAGGTGATAATAAACATCATAATAATATATATATATATATATATATATATATATATATATACCATCAGGAGTAACGTGTCTTCCACTAAGTAAGCTTCTAAGCGAATTCTTTTAGAATGTCGCTTGACATGTCGAAATATGTCCTCGCTTCTTATTTCACGTCGTCGTTCATCAAGCGAAATATAGCAAGCATCCCAAAGCTAGAGCAAACCTCCATCGACTTATGATTTTAGCAAGGCGTAATGCAGGTATTACTCATAACTTTACGAGGACATTCGCGTAGGTGCAAGACATCTAGCTCTACATCTAGCTCTGTAGATCTAATACATCTAGCTCTGTAGATCTAATACATCTAGCTCTGTAGATCTAATACATCTAGCTCTGTAGATCTAATACATCTAGCTCTGTAGATCTAATACATCTAGCTCTGTAGATCTAATACATCTAGCTCTGTAGATCTAATACATCTAGCTCTGTAGATCTAATACATCTAGCTCTGTAGATCTAATACATCTAGCTCTGTAGATCTAATACATCTAGCTCTGTAGATCTAGTACACCTATATCTGGAGATACAGGACAAGTAGATCAGTATATCTAGTTTAGCAAAAACAAAGAATCAACGATGCACCGGTGTTGATTGGTCATGATAGCTGTGTGTTTTGTGACTGCCTGCACCAGTCTGACCACCACCAAACTGTTCGTTCGCGTGCCTCACGCGTACCGCGTACTTCACGTACCGCGTACTTATTTACCTAGAAACTCGAAAACAATTGGCATTACCTTCAATCAGCTGAGGCGTTGAGCCGAACGGTAAACACACGAGATGTCGAGACGGAGGGTGGGTAACTTTTCCTAAGCCGGCCCGAGTATCGTCAAACAGATACAGAGAGGGGAGGGACAGTGTGGGAGATTAAGATCACATCACCCCTCCCTGTGGAGAGGGCATCATCATGAGCGGAGGAGGAAACTACTTGGGTGAGACGCGAAAGGATTAGGCAGGCGACACACACATGAACAACCTTATCTTTGTTATCATTACCTCTACCAGCGTTAATTAATGGGCAGACACGGGCGATAGCCTTTTCTGCAAAATTACCTGTTAGTTTAATTAATAGTTATAATTGTTTGAATTTATGTAATAATGGAAATTTCAAGCTCAATGAAGAGTTATTGAACTTAAAGAAATTTGCCGTACGGAGAAAACGAACCCTTCCAAAAAAAAAAAAAAATATATATATATATATATATATATATATGGTACGTTCATTGATTGTTAATGTTGCCTCAATTCTAATATTTTTTTTTAATGCGGTGCTCAAGGTGAGGGGAAAAATGTTAAAAAGCGGGATTCAACAATGAAGATCACGTTTGCCAGCACCAGTGCTGGAAACTGTCTTCGGCAATATAATGTTATATTTCGAATTTACATCGCATGGCAACTTTAGAAAAATGCATATATATACACTTTTGCACAACAAAAAAATTGCATCATTCATCACATTTCATTTTTAAGAATGTTTTGCACTTACAATCGTAGCGCCATAATAAGCCTGACTACAATTTATACAATTGAAGGGCAGGTAAATTTGATTTCAAACATGACCAGAATGTTGAAACGATACGTCCAATTCTCCACTTTATACCGAAAGAGTGAACTATAAAAACGCTCGAATATGCGCTGTAGATTTAGTAAATTTCGTTCTGTTCGCAGGTGTCTCACATCAAGCACATACCGAACTTTCTAGTGAAGTGTGTTTCTTGTCGGTCAGTCATATTGCTCAGTGAATTCAGAGCCAATAATAAGTTCTAAGAAAATGATATCACGCCAGAAGAGCCGCCCAGATCGTTGTTTAGCTTGTTGATACTTTGGCTAAACAGTCGGCGTTCTCTAGCTCGTCAATTAAATTCTCCATGAACCAGTGCACTGTCTGAATGAACCAGTGCACAGAGTCTACCAACGATATCAACTGCTTCCTATGAGTTAACGATTTGCGAAATCGCTGATTTTCAGCTGTCCAGTTAGGCTGACAGCAGCTCCGCAGACAACCTCGGAATAGTTGTTCACAGGCGCGTAGTGTGAGACGAAGACTACAGGACAGGACATGACATGACTACGGTTAAGGACGGCCTTATGTCCACAACTGACTGGGCTGTGCCCACCGATAAGCGCGATGTGCAAGATCCAGAAACTTGTCGTCATCATTGAGCACCGGCAGGCCGTTCTATTCTCCGATGAGAGAACTAGAATGCCTCTCTGCAATGATCAAATGAATGAATGAATGAAACACATAGCTTTCTTCATGAGTATTTGCGAATACACTCGAAAGCATACAGCATCTGTACTGTATACATGTACAATAAACGTCGATGGGAAAGAATGAAAAAGCGGCGTCGAGGAGAACGTTTTGCGGAACCTTACAGTGTGGGCTGTGTCAGTTATGGAGGCGCTTCAATCATGGTTTGGGGTGTGATAACCTTAGGCAGGAGAGCGGTACTCCACCAGTCACAAGGAGGTGCCTCAAGCCGACGTCTTGTCATGGGCGAAGAAGGTTTAACTGCCCGACCGAACATTGGTGAGATTCTAATACCCCACGAACGTATATGTCAAAAAGTGTGTTACGCCGTGTCTCATGCATGTATGATGATGATAGTTTCATTCTCATGAACGACATCTTCATGTACGGCTAGAACGAACACCGATGCAGTTGTTCAGTGTATTTCGCTCAAATTAGGTTTATAGAGTAGCCAGCATGACTCCTGACCTGAATCTCATCGAACAAATGTGCGAACTGCTGAAATAAATTACATTTAGAATAAACAGTCCAAGCATAAATTTAGCTTATAACGAAACTTGATATTTATGTGATATCTTTCTCAAATATTTAAAACAAATCTACCACATTGTAGTCGTATTTTAAAGCCAATTTACTTTTTTTTTTTCGAGTGATGAAGTCATTTTTGTTATGACGCAACTATTGTAGTGGGTGGGTACGTCATATGCCTACAGTCAAATGTGATGGGCGGCTCGCTGAATGCGGCTGAGACGACGATGATAACTGACCCATCTTTTCTTCGGTTTATGTATTCGTTCGCGTAGGAGACACCGTGGCGCGCTGGCACCACCCAAAGGATGCTAGACGATGCCGCTCGAAGAATTTGTCGCATTGGTTGTATCGCCGTTTTGTGTTTGGTTTCATATAGGAATTCGAATACAGGCTATCGCTGGATTCGTGGCCGTCTCGGAGTTACACCTGTTCGCCTTGCTGATTGATTGATTGATTCCGACGAGATGAAGTATCATAGCTTTATAGCTTTGATTGTTTCCGACGTTCACAACTGCAGTCAGATGTGTATGAGTAAGGCCTGGTGGTTCCAGAAGGTGCTGATGTTATGGCTGATTAAACCATAACTATGTAAACATGTACACAATACATAGATAAATAATTGCAATAATACGATATACTACGGTGATAATGTATAAAATCTTACTGTAACTTGTACATATGCTTCGCACCAGCCTGTGGCTATATGAAGTTGTAACAAAAATAAGAAACTACAATTAAGTATCAATAAACGTCATATCATATCATGGTTATGGTTATGGCGCACGGGGCCATACGGGGGGGGGGCGGAGGTGCACATGCTGCAACGTAGAGTCTTGTTGACACGTTACTGCACACGGTCTTAGTAGGGCTGGGGTCCGTGTCAGGGGTGCTGATAACGAATGATGAGGGTGATGTTGTGGCTGTAGAAGACGATACCTTTTCTCGTCGCTGTCCTAAAGTGACCTCTGCGACAGTGTGGTCGGTCGGCTGTCGTGTCGTCCGTCGTCTGTTTTATTGACGCCATACTGTGTAAACGGCGGACGTGCGTGGTGAGACTGTTGCTGTACTGTCCATGGAGGGATTTCCGAAGCCGGCCGCATTTCCATTAAGAGACGCTCAAAGATAGTATCTGCATCAAAGACTACGCCTTGTGTCGATCTCGTATGATCTGTTAACTGGGTAACAGTCAAATCATTAAAGAACATGTCAGTTCCCTTACTGGAATAATGATTAGTACTGTAGTATTGGTGAAACACTGATGTAGACACTGTCGCTTAGAATAAGCTCGTGTATAGAGAGAGTTGATTGTGGCAAATATCGTTTGTCCGACTATACGAGCGTGCAGAAAAACAGAAAACAATTGTCGCAACCCGCCAAGACGGCCTAGTCTTGGAGGCTGTTGCGCTAGTCATAATTGTCCGCTACCGGATATGGACGATTTGGTTTCTGTTGTTGTTGATCGGATTTTTCTGAGCGATGCTCATTGCGAATTAGTGATAGACCACACCTCTAAGAGTCAGCGACTATACTGCCGCAATGACCGTTGGGGAAACCCTAGATGTTTCAACATTTCCGACTCTTGGTGTATCGAGGCAATGGATAGTTTAGAATTATGAAAATCTCCTTAGAAAAATGTCACAGCCCACTGAACGAGTCTCGCACATGCGGTGGGACGTTACTGCATAATTTACAGGAATGGACGTGTTGTTGGTATTTCGATTACCATATTTCTTCGTACAACGTTTACCTATTTTTAATTCCGCACATTACTAAACAGAGTAAACATTACCAGTGCGGCTACGTCGTTTTCGCCCCAGAACAACCAAAGAGAGCCAAAGCATGCAGGAAGAAGCTATCTCGTGCTACTGTTGTTGGGGTAATGCCATCAGTTCGATTCTAATAAATAGCTAGTAGGTAACAAGTCAAAGAGATGCATGAACCGAAAAAGACAACACCTTGATCCAGCGGCCCTTTATAGAGTGTTGCGTGAACAGAATCCGGTCGTAGCTTTTCTTCGGCAAGCCTCAAGGAACGTAGCCTAGCATCCTTTGCCAATGAGCTAGATAGCTGACGATATTTATTACCATATGACGATGCTTCATAGTAGCCAACCTGGTTGAGCATAAACGCATATGTCTGCATTGGCAGTACTTCCTCGTGGGCGGATCTGTTGCTCGAAAAACCAATGACACCTGTGTACTGTAACTATTTCTCGCTATATATATATATATATATATATATATATATATATATATATATATATATATATATATAAATATATATATAATATATATATATATATATATATATATATAATATATATATATATATATATATATATATAGGGAGAGAGCTTATTTATGATCTTTTCAATGACATCTTCTAGTCTTATTAACGCTCGCATATACATAAGTAAACCTGACGTCAGTTTATTTTTGTAGGTGAAACGCGGAAATATCACTTGACCCACCTAATTAAACGTATTGCATTATATTGATCTATAAATTTTTATTAGCATTTGTGGAGAACAAACATGTGTACCCGATATATATATATATATATATATATATATATATGATAAAGACTATATATATATATATATATATATATATATATATATATAACATTTACGTAAGAAACTACACAAACATGAATTATCAATAGAGATTTCATCTCACACCGCCGAAACTAAGTAGCTTTTTTTAAGCGACTATCCCCTCTAATCAGGATTCTATATTTTAATCGTTACACTCAATTTAAACACTAATCAAGTCAAATGATCGACACAGTTTAGTAATGTCAATCCTTCAGACTCTGTATGAGTATAACGGCCAAATACCACACTACAGCAACATTAACCGCCAACCAACTGGATTAGCCGTAAAATAGAAAAACAAGCACCTAAGTACACCTAATATGCAATAACAATAACAACAACGATAGTCGCAATAAAGCAACCATGATATTAAGTTGCATGCGAAACATCTCGTAGACCAGAAGAGCTAAGCAAATCTAAAGCGAAGTTGAGCAGAAACACCTGTGTGCCGTGCTTACATGCCTGTACCACGGCAGGGGCAGAGCTGCACGAACCCCTACGCAAAACCTATCTAGTCTCGAGATACCTCGGAATTACTGCTAGCTCTGACAAGCATATCGTCAGAAAGACACGTCCATAACAAAGCTCGGACAACAGCCCTCTCTCTCAAAGACAGGCGACAACCAATGAGGAAGAGGAAAGGAGAGCCTAGCGGCGAGAGGAGGTCGAGGAGAACACAGAGGGAACCGAGGAAAGGGTATCCACGTGCTTTGGCTGTCTGCGAAATCGTCTGCTTAAGCGTTCTATTGTCGAAGCACGGCTCAAAACACAGAGTCTCACAGACTCGGACTTGTTCTCGAGTTCGATCAGAGAAAGAGAACGCTGGCATTAGAGGTTATGGGACGTACCTGTTGTTGTTGTTGTCGTCGTCGTCGTCGATCGGCGTTCCTGTATTAATGCACACTGAGAGAAATAGAAAGCAAAGGTTAAGTCAGGCCACTGACATAACTAAATCATGAGGAAGCACAACTAAGTCATTTATTTATACATGTTACACGTATACTGCAGGTAAATACGAAATGATGTCTCTCTCTCTTATTCACTGAGTGCGCGTAGCATTGTGTCAGCGTCTTGCGTCGAGGTAGTTAGTGGTTGGTCGTCGAAGGGAAGTCTGCAAAGCGTCTCGTATTCATTGTGTCTTATGTCGACAACGTATCGAGTGTCACAGTTAGTACTCAAAAAATGAATGGATAAAGTGCGCGCAGGGTAGGGGAAAAATTAGTGCAATTATATACTCAACTATCTCACAGCCAGCAGCCAGCACACACGTCGTAAAAACAGCGTGCGAGCAGTTCAACTTCGTCAACAAAGTCAAAGTATACATGTAGTGTAAAATACATATTCACGCGATGAAGAGTCGATCGGTCTATAACAAATGCGGCTCCGGCGTTGATCACAGACAGACAGGCAGCAGATAGATTACAGCGGGCCGGCTAAACCTAGACATACGGGTAGGTGCTGCTTACTGTATGCAGTATCGAGTAGTAACCATCCAAGTACTCAATAAACGATGTCATTCTTTTTTTCATATGCCATGCATGGATCAAAGGCGAACAGCAGCATCCGAGACGATGTTCGCGCGGTGGCATTCCGCGACCGCGTCACTCAGGCTGCCCGTAAGCGCGCGGCATGCTGCAACAAAAGCTAACCAAGTGGAGCTGTCATATACGAAAGAGCAACAATGTAAGGTAACTAATGAATGAATCGCGGTGGTGGTTAGTAAATTCGTTATGTATATGTGTAGATGTCATATATATATATATATATATATATATATTGATTGATTTATTCGCTTGATAAGTGTGTGTACACATATCTCCCTTTTATATCAGGAGTTATATATTATTACCACTTATTATTATATATATATATATATATATATATATATATATACTACCACCATTTTTATTAAGGCGAGCACTGCCGAGTGTGCAAACGTATTGTAAATGATTAATAAATCAACACAATATATATATATATATATATATATATATATATATATATATATAGATTTGTATTGATTATGTCAATATCGCAAGTTAAGCACGTACTTGACATTTACTTATCTTATATGCTCACCCTCATGTCATGTCATATCATATGTCAGGATTCGAGGTTCAGCAATTGACGACTATGTTATAATTAGTAGTGATCTATGCGGTCAATAATTCACTCCGTCGGTTTCGAATTTCTGACATATGGTGTCGCGTGTGTGTGTACAATAAGTAAGTGTCACGTACTTGATTAACGTACGATACTTTTAGATAAACGTAGACAATCAGTCAGTGTAATAATGACCGTGCGTTCGTAATTGTGTTATCAGAGTACAGTTGTGAGGCTCGAACGTGTCGCGTCGATTCAAGCACGTATTTATCTGCTCATCCCAGTGCGTTTATTATCATTGCACTTGCTGATCATCAATGTGTAGAAACCGTTGAACGCAGTACTAGTACATGTTGAGATGTAATATTAATCTGTGGTAGCGCAAAGGTTATAATGTATGTAATGCGGTATTATAGACTGGGATGTAATTTTCAACCTAATGTAAGACGAATACATTTTGAACCTTCCGAAGCAACCGTTGTTGCTTGGTCTGCTTGAGAAGGCCTATACAAGTGCATTCTCAAAATACAGAGTCTTGTTAAAATGGATCAGGCTTCTATGATGAGGAGCACCACCACATAAGACTACACGTTAAAGGGCCTCAGCTTCGGGTTGAAAACTTCCTAGACTACGACGTGACATAATTTTTTCGGATACGTCTTTTTTTTCGCAAAAATGTCGGGTACACGTGTTTGTTCTCCACAAATTGTAATAATAATAATAACACTTATAATAGTTCTTGTTTCAATAATAAAGATTCATCAGTGAGCTGTGCAGACGGATTACAGATCCCACAGGCAACCGGCGTAAAGGCAAATTTTTACTGCAACTACAAGGAGGACATGTTCACACCTCACAATTTTAACGTTTAAACAATGATTAATAATAATAATAATAATAATAATAATAATACAAACCTGGCAGTCCAACATAAAGTGAGGAATCATTTCTGATCACCCCGATCACTAAGTTTGACGCCACTAGCGGGAGCTAATGAGCTGTTTGTAGTCGAACAGTTCAGTGATGATAGACATGAACTATGTATCTGTCTTATGGACATGGCTATTGTCATACGCAAAACCAAACCGAGGCACTGAGAATAATATCCAGGCCTCCAAGCTGCCGTCAAACGTAGTAAATTCAAATTTCTATATAGTTAACCGATACATTTTGCCTACCCATATCCGATCACCCAAAGAAAAACATAGTGCTCTATTATCCCCCTTACCCTTACTAGTAGTTTTACATTTAACGATTGTATCTTACCTTCACATTATATATATATATATATATAAATATCACCGAAAGCATCACGCCAAGCAGGTAGTGCAGCAATGGCAAGTGATGTCGAACGTTACGACACCTGTGGTTACCCGACTTGCGTCGTCCGGGCATTCTTGGATAGAGATTACCCTCGCTTTGCCCGATAGCGCGCATTCAGAAGCAGCAAGTTCGACGTTCGTTAGTCGAACACACAGGAAACATGGCGTTAGCTGATTGACTCGAGAGTTTTCGCTTGACATATGTGTGCAATATATCAACTTGTTATACCAGGACCGCATAACGCAGCAGCTAATAGCAGCAGTATGGGCAATCGTTGTGCGTTGTGATCAGGTCCTCGGCGTTCTCAACGAGTCGACGGAACGCGAACTAAGCCAATTTTTGGGTGCTTCATTCGTCATGCGGATTATGCACCACCGTGAACAGCACGGACCTTTCGACTCACTGGAATCTGTGACTTCAGTGCCGGGTATGCGCAAAGCGGCTATTCTGAAGGTCTGTGAACGAATAGTTCACGACGAGGTCTCTAAACGGAAGAAAGCATTTTCTACAATTCCTGTGCTCTCTACCGACCACATTGAGGTAAGCCAGTTATCGAGTTCTTCTCGGTCGGGTAACATATGTAGATAGATAGATAGTAAGCTACTGTGCATTATTATTATTATTATTGCAGAGTCACTTCATTGACGCTAGTTCGGTGCTCCTGCGAAGTGGCTTCGCGTCCCTCTGTCTGGTCTAGGTCAGCACTTGCCTTTGTTGCACCACAGAGTTGAGCCAATGACTGGTAATGATTTTCATTTGTTTTCGGGTCCGGCAGATGCTGAACAAAGTCGTCTCGCTGGGCATTTCACCACCGTACGTGACGTTTGCGTCTATGGACCGCAACCGAAACTTGGTCGAGTGGAATCACTTTGTTGGCACGCACAGCCAAGACAGACGCCCCACGCTGCCGTCTCTCTACCAGGCGGCCACCCGCATCTACGAGCAGCTACCTCAAGGCGACCTCTTCATCATCGAATTAGCTGAACTCCACGATTCCAGGCAGACCTCGGCCCACTCCAAATTTAAATTCTGCCTAAAAAGCATGATCACAGCAATGCTCAGCTTTGACAAACCCATGCAGCCGTTTGTACGTAACATCTACATCTTTATATATGTATATCTATCTATCTATCTATATATATATATATATATATATATATAGAGAGAGAGAGAGAGAGAGAGAGCAAGATAGAGAGAGAAGAAGAAGAAGAAACGTGACTATTTTCTTATACGCCCGTTTGCAGATGATTGTCTGTTTTAAAGCATTAAACGAGAACATGACTTGAGTACTAAAGACGATTCCAATAGAGACTTCAACGATCAGCCATCCAAGAATTGGACTAACATGCAAACAAGTGTGTAAACATAAGAGGGATAACGAGTTAACGATTTGAGCATTTTTCTATGAGAGCGTGCCAGGCCAAACATTTTGTTGCCGCCTTGTGTGAATATTTGTATATTTGCAGTGAATGTCGCGAGCATGATCCCGTTACGGCACATATCCAGATTTTCATTCTAGTAATCTTCACCCAAATCTGAGAATCGAATGAAAATGACTTTAAAGGGGTATGTCCCAAAGTTGGGTGTTAGTGGGGCCATCTCTCCTCATAGCTACACAATGACCTCGGACATATGCAGATCACGTCTTTGAGTCTGTCGGAGGTTGGTGTGGCCTGGGTGACGTTATATATATATATATATATTGCTTAACTACTGCAACGCTTGGTTTTGTAAAAGCTCTTATCTCAAACCGTCACCAAGGCCACACGAACCTCCGACAGACTTAAAGGCGTGATCTGCATATGTCCGAAGTCATTGTGTAGCCATGAGGGAAAAATGATGTCTCGAAAACGAATGCGAGTACGCAAAATCTAGGACACAGTACAGTTGTACTACGACACTAAAAACTAACTATGACACAGCTCAAATTGCTCAAAAACGGCGGATTGAAATCCCAAAAACGTTAACGATTCCGTGCACAATTTCCGCCTCCGACGCTGCCACACCATGACAAGGTTTTTTGCACTACGCAACACAACGGACAACAAAGCAACTCTAGTGATACTTATTTGGAGAAAAGTATTCATGCGTTTTGTTGAAGATTGAATGCTAGTGGTTTTCTTTCCAAAGTGAAAACGTATCGCGACTACTTGTGCACTGCGTAGCGAACCTCGGTAGTTTGTTTATTACCATTCGTCCATACCTCCTACTAGTAATCGTGTTATTATGATGTTGTACCTGTCAGTATGGCTGCCATTTTTCCTATCGATATTGTACTGTTGTTTGTTATTGTTGTAGTTGTTGTTGTTGTTGTAGTAATCATAATCGTTGTTGTCTTTTGACAGGTTGTTGAAATGACGCCACGTACTGTAATGGACATGTTCTCTCTGAGAGTGGACAACGAGCAGATCACGTGCGAAACCGTCCTCCGGTCGTGCATTAAAAATGAGGAGATGATCTTGACGCCTGAGTTGAGCGAACGGTTTAACAGAGCAAATCCAGTTTCGCGCGAGTTTCTAGGACGATTTGCCCTTCAGTGTCTGGCGTTCTGGAGGATGTACGCCCCAGAGTAACACCTTGAGCCGGCTGCTGACTGGCGGACTGGTCGTCGTGACATTGTATTCGTCCTACGAGATAAATAGTGAAGTTCATGTATGTAGTGGGTTTGAGGTACTCTAGTGGGAATAAATTAAAGTTAGTAGTTACTTGTTTGAAGCCAGGAAAACATCGTGACTTCGTTCCATTTTACGTTAATCGAAATGTAATGTTTCCGCTTCACAGCGTTCAAAAAACGCCTGGAAACTGCTTCAAGCCGGTTTCGGTTGTGGCACTATCAGATGCTTCTCATTTGCACCCTTGTTTAATGGTGATATGGACGGAGTGGGCCTTTTCAGTACTACGCGCGATTGCAAAAACATACTTACTCCAAGCTAGGAATGTATGAGGGAGAACTTCATACGCAGGTTTTAGCTGGGATCCAAAGAGGTCGTTTTAGCAATAAATGTACCCCAAGTTGTTAGATTCAATTAAAATATTATGCCCGTACGAATTATCTGGCTGACTTGGTTTGCATAGATTTCAACTATTCACATTGTTAACAAATGCATTTGATCTCATATGAAAGTAATTAAAATTAAATACGTTCTTTGCGTTACGAATACATACCTAATAAGTTGCGAAAATAGTCTTATGCTACTTTAATATTTGTCGCCTGGTGTCTCTTTTTTGCAGTGTATCCCGTAATTTCCTAAAATTTGGTGACAATATATGACGGATTAATAATAGTAAGAATAATATTTTATAGCCGCCACCAAAACTGAGATAAACCGATATCGAACATTTAGAAAATGCTTTTCAATTAGTTAGGGACGACCCTATTACAAGTTGTGTGTTTTTCCTTCGTCCTAGCGTAGAAACAACGACGGTCAGTAACGCTCATACGAAAGGTGTTGATTTACAGTTTATTTATTGCTCTGTTGCAACAAACGACGGCATGACCTTTGCCTCGATTTGAAATACCTAATCAATTTGCATTGTACTACTATTACTACTACTACTACTCCGTAGGCACGCATCTCAACGTTGAATCACTATTCAACGCCTACATGAGCGTGTTTCGTATAATATTGCCTCTTGTATGGCGGTGCATCTAGATGTCGATCGAGATGCAGCATCTCGACTACTGTAGTGGAAACCTTAGAGCCGTCCTACTTACACGATGTGTGTGGCTCGTGTGCACGACACAACACGCTTCCCGCTTACGTCATCGAACAGCACCGTTTATCGGCATCAATTGGCGAGGCGAAATACACCGTGTAAAATCAATACTAAGGAGCATCAGTCACGCAAGTGCTTCGTTACAGCAAACTTTCAAAAAATCACCGACCTCAAAGCCACACCTGCAATGACGCTCTCCGTATGTGTCCGTTCCAACGTACGCAGTACAGGTGTACATTTTGTTTACAATTTCGTGCTTGCTTCTTCCTTCCGCATAGCCCGTAAAGTTATTACTGCTTGCGAGCCTTTACGGCAAATCCCATCTATAGCTTTCGATTTGTGGCGGGCTTGCTCACTAGTAGTAGGGTCGTAAAGGACCTGTTCTATTTAGGTATTTCCACAGTGCGATTGTTCACTAACCATCTTTCCGGTTAGCCTTCCTATGCCTCCTCTTGCAGACAATGAATAATTTGGAGGTAACAAAACCATGATTCATTCCTTACACCTTCCTTCTAGCGCTGACCTATATTTTCACCGTTCTACATGGATATGTTTACTTCATGGTTTAATTATAAATAGAGCTTCCAATGAATCGTCATTTTTCGCTACGTTTTCTTACTTACAGATCAAAGGCAAGCGTTGAGTTGTACTTTTGGGGCATAATTACAATTGGCAACTCAAGTTTCGATGAGTCTATTCAGCTCCTCTTCGCTTCTTCCATTCCCTTTTTACAGCGTTTCTGGCTTGTCTATTTTGAACAGGCTACTGCGTGGTTGCTTGGCCGCTGATCTTCATAGCCTGTAATGAATGCATCGATACAAACGCATTTTTGGATTTTCAGGTAACAGAGTTATGTATTTGCGACTACGACGCTCGGCAAACCCTTATGCGAGGTAATCCCTTTCTAAAAGATAAGGCGTTCGTGAGTCAATTCTATCTGCTTACTTTCTGTTCGTCGGTCCTGAAAATGGCCACTACCCTGCAATGTTTCTGTGAAGGAGTAATCAAAGATTTTCACATGAACCATAACGGAGCAGTGATGGACTCTACCGCCATGGCAGGACTGGGTGCCATGGATCTCATACTAAACAAGCTTCCTTCTGAAGCTTCACACTGACGGCCCGGCTCTACAGTTTATATTTTGTACAGTCTGACGAGTGTAGTGAGTGGACCGGCCCCTTCCGGGCCAATTGGCCGGGATCACCGTCGAGACTCCAACCTCAGTAGGACACGGCTCTTCCTGACGCCTATACATTCTGCGTATCGGTTCTACTGTAATCCGGACAGAAAAGTCCGCGTGTACCAATTGGAACAGTATGGCTATTTCTTCGGCCTTTGCATCCGATTATAACACCCAGAGGCCGCTCTGCTGCAGCTTTTTGATGCGCTCCTTTGCTAAAACAGCTTTTCGTTCTAAGATTGCCTTTACCAACGCCGATCCTGGCTTCTGTTTTTCTTTTGATTCACGTAGGAAAATGAAAAAAAAAACGTCGAGAAAGTGCCCGCCAGTTCTAACCTAAATGCGACCTTCCTGAATGGACAGTAGATAGTTGTTTCCGTTAGCTTCCCCGTTTAGTTACAACAAAAGATGTACATGCGAGACTGCCCTAAAGATGAGGTCACTGCGTGTGTATCACTCTTCTCTTCCCTTGCTGCTGTTCATTGCACGGGGCAGCTGATCACCACTCCAGCGGCAGTAATAGCCATTGACACAACGACCCTAGTTTTATCCTATTGACGCTGTTTCTGCTGTTTGTCTGTTTGTTAGCCAGTTAGATAGAGGAGCAATGCCAACCGCCTTCTCACCTTAATCCTTTCCAGGAGAGCGTACCACTCCTTGTACTCGGTTTCCTCGTTGGCGGCGTCGACGCGTGGTCTATCGTCTTGAACACGCGTTCTGCTTCTTTCTCTTCGTAAACTTTTGCTCCTGCCGAGGGCTCTGGTGGCTCCCGGTTGGGTGGTAGTACTGACATTTGTCGTAGAGTTTGCGCACAAGGATGAAGCAGATGTCGAGTATGAGTTCTGCGATGCTGCATCGAGCCTCCGCGTTAGCTCTGTTACAGATCGCTGGCATGTCATGGGCTGAGAAAGAACAGCCAATTAGCGTTTTCCTTACTCGAAAAAATGAAAGCAGTCCACCACTTGCGCAACCTTCATGCAATCAAATTGCTGCTTTTGTTTAAGGTCACCATGCAATAACATTTAAGGCACGCATATATAAATATATATATATATTCGGAGCTTACCGGCGGTGACGAAGGTTTCTTGATGGAGTTATCCGGTATTTTTTGAGGAACTTCCTGGCGCAGAGCAGTATCAGACGCCTGTAAGAAATTTTATTCTCGTTACTATGGTTACAGTGGTTCAGTATGGTCATATATATAGTTATACATAACAATACTAAACCTATAAATATATATACAACTTGTTTATATTAGCAGCTTGGAGTGAACAATTGTATTGCGTGAACGTGTGGGGGGTTCTCTAACCCAGGATTAGCCCAGTTCAACAATGTGCCCCGAACAGATGCTGCGTTTTCTCGTTGAATGTCGAGCGACTGCCTCTGACGCAAGAATCCCAATGCTCTTGAGCCTCCCATCGAATCCCGTTGAATCAGCTTGAGTGTGAGAGTGCTTGTTCCTCCTATTAAAAAAGCCACCTTCCAATATATATATATATATATATATATATATATATATATATACTTTTTTTAACTTAATGGGCAGTGGATGGTAATGGCTCTTTTTATTGAGACATCTGTGCTCCTCGTTTTTTTTGCGATCATGGTTGACTTTTAGTCCACTTCGGCATTCACCTTATTTAAATTGGAAACCATGAAAACCAATTTAGGAGTGGCCGGTCTGGGTCTCGAACCCAGTCCTCCCAAACTTATCTCCCGACTCTCATCTCATCTCAGCAGGCGTCCCGCACGGCTCCGTCCCGGTGCTGTTGAACCTGGCCTATGGCATGCCGGTGGCGTCGTGACCATAATATTTGCCGATGATCTTGCGAACCGAGGCATTGTATTTTATAGGCCGTAAGCCTACCCGGTCCTGCTGGAGGTTGCCGGCCAATATAGCAGAAAACTGCCAGGTACCTCGATACGGGGCTCTCGAGAGGGGTGGGGGCACATAGAGCACATTACCAGAAAAGTCACCCAGGTGTCTCAAAACTCTTCTCGTATCTTCCTACGAGAGGGAGGCGCGGCGAATCTCGGCGCCGCCTTCTAGCATAGGTCCCGGAATCTACGGCACTATATGCAGTGTCGGTGTGGGAGGACACGGTCCTGCGTACAAGTCGCAATCACACGGTGCGGGCAACCCAGTGAACCATAGCTAGGCGCGTCTGTAGGGGACGTTCTATTGGTGCTCGCACAACAGCTGCCATGGGATCTCCTGGCGGCTAAGCGCAGCGAACGGATGCCTTGACGGGCGCGTTGCTTGGACTCAGGCTAGAGAGAAGGCTCCATGTGACTGAGACAACCCACCCATTCAGAGACAGCCGTGGTCGGTGGTTGACCCGGTCATTGATGCCTGATCACAACATCTGGTGCAAAGGCCATGCCCAGGGCCTTCTAACCTGCTATGTGACACGAATCCAGACTGGGCATGGCCAGTTTCAGGTGTGTGCGGATTAGGCAAATCGCCAACAGGTAACTGTGTTCTCTGCATTTCTGGAGAGACGGATAAAGTGGATCACGGATAAAGTGGCCAACTGTTTGGCCCTGAGCCACCTCCGCACCGGCACGAACTACGCGGGCACTGATGAGACAAAATACTCTATTTTCACCAGCATGATGTCCATCCAGCCTGACTGTAATGAGCGACTTAAAAACCTAAATGCCCAGATGCAGTATAGATACACCTGGAGAGGTTCCGACGAGCACGGCTGACTCGTGCGATCTCCCCTCGTTCAGTGCACGGAGGCCCAGGACACGGACGAGTACGAAGTACTCCCTCTTTCTGGCCTCCAACAACAAAACGCAAAGAAGAACTTCTCAGCGAGTAAGTAAAACGAAAAGAAAGCTGTCGCGGCAGAAATTTTTGTAACACATTCTCATACGAAAAAGGCAGTAATAGATACGTCATAAAATAGTCGTACTAGCGGGAGAAGAAGGCAGATGCAAGCGCGACGTTACTCAGTACTGGCGTAGCATGTGTTAGTAGTGTAGTAGATATGCTCCATAGGTGTAGCATCGTTTTTAGTGGGTTGGATCGAGTATTATATTCTTCCCCGGGGTTCAATCCCACACTACCCTTCATTAACATCGGAGGGTGTGCGTAAAGCATTTTCCACCTCTACAAAAAAAGTGTAGCATCAACTTACCCGAATGCGGTTGAGTAGGGCGTACCACTCTGAGTACTGCTCCTCGTCTCCTTCATCATGGTTGTCTTTGTTACCGCTGACCTCCTGACGACCGAGATCTCCGCTACCACCTCTCGATGTCGTCCCCAGCCGCAGAAGGCTACGACTGCGCACCGGGCGTCGACCAACACGGCTGTCGTTGTTGTTGTTGTTGTTGTTGCTGATGTTGTTGTTATTGGTGCTGCTGCTGTTGTTATTGTTGTTGTTGCTGCTGCTGCTGCCTCTGATGCTGGGAATTCGAAGGCTGCTCGAGGATGGCGTTGATTGCCATCTTGCCCGATGCCCGCAAGATGGCGTGGCTGGGGTAGGCGGCTGACGTTTCCTCGTAGACAAATTCATGTCACGCTAAACACATGGGCATACAGTGTTCACGTGTCGATGATCGTATTTTGCATCAGACTAGCTGTGGGACACTTGTTACTTCGTGCACAATATATATATATATATATATATCGGATGAGTGAACGTTCGGCTTTTCACATACAACAAAAACATTGTCTTGCCCAAACATGAGGGCGTATCTAATTAGACGGCTCGTCTAATATAAATATTAAAAACTTTTTTTGCTCGTTCGACAGCCTGTTGTCAATTAACTTCTCAATCTCTACTTTAGGCAACTTTCGAAGCTTCTTTTAGTTCTTGCAGTCAAGTAAGCATTCATATAACTGAGTATTTCCTTCAAAGCTGTTTTTTGTCGACTAAACAATTTGACTGACCGGACTAAATCACAGGCTGAATGTGCAAAGTTTTCGAAGTATGGCAGATGCACATAGAGTTTGCACACATACTCTAACAGTTCAAGTTTTCCTCCCAGTATAGAGTAGTAACTGTTGGATTTTGCTGTACCACTAAGCGTAAAAGCGCATCCTTTTGTCCCTGAGATTCCTAGGTACTTCTTAATTCCGATCTAATTATTGCTTTTACCAAAACTTAATGATTGTAAAATGCAGTAGCGTAAATAGACCTTCTTTGAATTGAGGAATTTTGTGTTTCCTTGTTCACTATGCAAGCTAACTAATATATACTACGGAGCTTTTCGAACTGCTACACCGGTAAACCATAATAGCAAGAATATTTCAAATTTGATTTGTCTCGCCAATTACTTCTCAACGTGCGACAGCTATATTGTGACTTCTTACTAGCCCTAAAGTTCCTACATTATATCGCACTAAAGTACAGGTCAAGCATTTCACTCGTCAAAAGCTTTCCAATAGACGACTTATGATTCATTGTGGCGGAGACTGTGTGGCACCTTGGTGGATACAACGCTATAAATACTCTTAATTAATGATCTGCTGAGTAAAATAGTTGCAACCTATTCATCACGATTTCATGATCGCTGTCGCGACTAGGCAATAGTGGATCATTTTAACTTGATAGTGCAACGATTCTCAGCCAAATTTTTAAACTAAGACTAATTCCACTTACGGAAGTTACCTCTTCTAGAGCAAGTGTGTCATGGTTAAAAACTGTCGTTCACTTTATACCTCTGATACCCAGTGATATGTTTCACATGCGAAAATGAGGCTTCGTATAGGATCGGTGGGACAGCAGGCATAATGTGATGGCTAACTAACAAGAATAAGCAGTTTTTTAAACTGCTTGAATGGAGTTGCCTAACATGAAGATCATGCTCGAATCTGGATGCAAGCAAGTCAGTTTGTCCCACAGATTACACTTATTATTATTATTATTCAGAGGAAGAAACCGTCAAACAAAGTAGAGAGGCCCAAATAGATCCCTGCCTACGACGATCAGAGAGAGGCCAACCAGCATGTATTGCTATTAAAAAATTATACTATAGTACCGATTAAGTCCGCAAAGAATCGTGTCACGGCAAAGGCAAGACGATTGGGTTTCCTGAAGTTTCGATGTAATAGCCTCTGGTAACTAGCATTTGTTAAGGTGCTAACTAACCTTGGGACTAATAAGTTCTTCCGGGGATATCCGAATTGCTGGGGCGCTTCCCACCGGCCTTAGTCCACTCGTTGACTTGCAAGACATCGAAGGCGACAGCGTCTTGCTTGTAATGCCAGTCGTCACCATCAGCGACGGTTTGACCTTATTGTTCTTATAGAGCAAAATGTCCTTTTATTAAACAGCGCAATGGATTTACTTTTCCAACGAATTTGCTCTTCGGAAATTTTCAGTCCATCAGATATGCTGCACTATGATAAAGGTGCGCCTAAAGGAAATCTTCAGTTCATAAAAAATCCGTATGGTTACCTCTGATAAATTATTCAGTCAGTTATTCAAAATGTATTACATAAAACTACAGTAATTGTATCTAACCAACAGAGGTCGCAATGTCATATAGCAAACGCGGTTTCATAGGTGCACACGTGCCGTGCTTCCTGAAATGCCTTAAAATAGATCTGAACGCGATTATAATCAACTAACAACTTTGTTGATAAGAAATTTGTTTCCGTCTATTATAACTTATTATTGCAATGATTCTCAGCTAAGTCCTAAACCTAAGACTAGCTTGAGCTACGGAAGTCCTTTACACCACGACAGTCGGATGTTCTACATAGGAAATAAGACGCCGTACATGATCTATTGGACAGTAGGCATAATATAGCTTCTACCTTAGCGCTTCAATCGTGCTGCTGAACATGCCTATCGTGCTATGAAATAGCCCTGGGAATACGTACATAATTCGTCTTTAGCTGTTGCTGCTGTTTTTTTAGAATTTCGTCGGAATCCCTCGATGAAGGGAGATTTCCGTTAGCATCCGAAACCGTTTTAAAGATGCTGGATGTCGCCCTTCGAATCGTGCCAGTTCGTGAGGTAGGTGTCGTCTATAAAGCAAAACGCCATTACTTTGTTAGATCAACAACTAACCATTGGAAACGGAATCTTTCAAATTCAAATATTTCAAATATATCTTAAAATGTAGCTAATCCAACTGACTTTATTCAAATAGGGTTCCCCATCGTTATACACAAGTCTCCCCAATTTCTAGACCAGACCATCGATTCCTATCGTGAACCGTTTTCTGCATCTAGAGCAATTTTCCAAGTGTGTTTTTTCTACTTTTTGTGAAATTAGTTCTCCCTGTAGATATTTCTTTCCTGTGCAGACACCTCCCCCCGGTGGTAATCCGGCGGTGCGACGTCCGGTGAACTTGCCATTTTGTGGAGGTTGGGTAAACTCACATGCGACCTCGCGTTGTTTTGGTGGAAGATAACGCCGTCGTTCGTCAAGTTCAAAATCACGTGCGATATATATATATATATATATTAGGGCTACAAAAAAGTCTTTTCGGTTTTGACGCTATAAAGAAAACACATATATAGGAGACACGGGAGGTCTTATTTATTGATTTATATATTCTCCGCCGGAAGATACAACCTCTGCCCAACGATTTACAAGGTTTACGATTCCTAAATAATCTTGCAAATTTCCAAAAAAATCCAAAATACTCTTCCAGTCCAGAACGCACGTGTTCGATAGAAGTGAATTTTTTACCACTTAACATTTTTTGCATCGATCTGAATAGGTGGTAATCAGATGGTGCTAAGTCGGGGGAAGAGGCAACGCGATTTCCAGTGATCGGAACTATGAAAGACTGGATGGACCCGCGTCTTCGCGTCAGGGGTCGGGCAAGACTCCCACTCGGACACGAGTGATAGATGAGGAGTGAGCCATCGGCACCGTGGATTTAAACAATCACATGTATATATGAAAGAATAAAGTCGGGGGAATATGGTGGAAGTTCCAAAAGTTCTCATTTTAGCTAGGAAAATTTCGAAAGGGTCTCCCTACGCACGTGGGGCCTTGCGTTGTCTTGGTGGAACAGGACACCCTCCCTTGAAGTTAGTGCAGGGTACGACTGCTTTAATTTTTCGTGAACCTTTTCGAGTTATTAACAGTACACGGCCGTATTTATCGTCTGGTTACGCGGTAAAAGTTCATAGTGCACTATTCCGCCCACATTCCACCAAATACACAATAAAACCCTGTTTCTTTTTTGCACTCAGTCCATTTTTAAACTCATGGAGTAAAATCGCCCGAATTTGGCATTTTTCTACCTCAATTTTGCAGCCCTTTTACGCACAAACGGCTCAACAGATTTCTAAATGGTTAAGACCAGCAGATTGCCCGCTCTTTTTCACCTGAAAACAACAAAAAGTGAGCTAATGATCTATGTCTAGGCGCCGGGGCGGGCGCTGTGAAAGCCGCGCAAGCGCCAATCCGAAAAGACTTTTTTGTAGACCCTATATATATAATCGCATAACTTTAACAATACCTGGACGGTGTTTGGCCGCGAGCTTTGCTGTTGTTGTTGAACAGAATTATCTGAAGAGGCATCTTTGTGTTTTGCCACCGTTGCGGTCGAAATACCTGGTATTCTCCAAGGCCTCCTGGTATTGCGGGTTGGCGTCGTCTGAAAGGCGCACGTCGTGTCCTTAGCACGTTTGTTCCGGACCGAAATCGTCAAAAATAGGCGTGGCGTATAATTAAAATCACCAGTAATTCAATTTCCCACCTATAAAAATGACCAGTAAGTAAATTTACTAACAAGACAAAGACGCTCAAGAAAAGGGCTTGAATCAAGGGCTCATGAGAGAGCTCGGCTTCAGCCGAAACGAATGTTCTGCCTGCCCAGTTGTGGACGGAGGGTGGAACTACAAGGGGGTAGTTCATCATACACAATGAAACACGTGTAAAATGGAATTTCGATTTAGAAATTAACTTCACGCCTATGACCAGGAAATGTAGTATGAGTATTAAGTGTCGCTTTGATAGTTATCTATTAAAATAAGCTAAGCAGAGACCGAGCGATAAGTACAGCATATTGTTGATCCCATCTACGATACAGTTAGGCTACGGAACAGTTAATTGAAATGCTTCATAAATCGACATTTTCAAATAGTTAATACACACACGGTTCATGTATAATTGTGTAAACCAATTCGTGTTGCGGCGTGAGCAACATTCGTACAGAGAAGGTCTTTACCGACCTGGGGGCAATTGTGCATTTGCAGCGCCTTTGGTGAGACGATCGAGGGCGAAATCCTTGAGGTAAGATTTCGAATGGCTTCGGAGGCCATCTGAAATGGACTGACGATCCCTCTGCGGGATCTGCCGGCTTCTGGGGTACAAGCGGTGACACCCTGCTGCAAGAATTAATATAACCCAATTCAAATATTGCCTTAGTGCTACACCCTAGACAAGTTGTAGTCGTTATTTATAAATATACATATATATATATATATATATATATATATATATATATATATATATATATATATATATATAGTACGTATAGAATGTATGCGGTTTACTGACCTTGGGACATTGTTTATGCTGAGTTTGCGGAATCTTGCTGGCAGAGTTCCTTGTGGTGAGATTTCGACATGCTTCAGAAGGAAGCTCAAAGGGACTGCTGTTAATCTTACAGGGCCCACATGCCCTTGGTGTGGATGTCATCTGTGAATGGAATTAAGAAACTCTTTGCGTTAGTCGCAAGTAATTTATTGTATTAACAGGTCATAGTGCCTTCCTATGATATATATGTCCTACCTAAACTAAACTCACAACTACTCATTGCACCAGAGTTTCAGTCGACACAGATAAGTGATTCCCGGGGAACTGAGGATACCGCCACTTTAACGTTGATGCACACCGTCTTTCGACCCTATGATTAACACGTGGAATTTCTTATTACTGTTGACAGATGACATCCTCGCCCAGGGCATGTAGCCCCTGTACACCGCCCGTTAACCGCTGATACTAGAACACACAGGTTTCGACCGATCTGGGAGACATTGTTTATGCTAAACTTGCGGAGACGTTTTGGCAGAGTTCCTTGTGGTGAGGTTTCAATATGCTTCAGAAGGTAGCTCAACGGGTCTGTTGTTGACCTTACACCTATATGCCCTTAACGTAGATATATCATCTGTAAATAGCATTAAGAAACTCTACGCGTTCGTCGCAGTACGAAAGACAGTCTGTACCAACGTTATAGCGGCGGTGTCCTCAGTCGGAAGCGCTTATTTGAGTCGACTGCCAATCTGGTGCCATGGGAAGTCTTAAGTTCAGTTCAGACGGCACATACTAGAAAGACACTATGACTTGTTCCTTACGCGTCCAAGCATGCAATGTATAAACAAAAAAAATCGACGTGGTCTGATTTTACAGGTTGCTTTCTCGAAGCGGGATAATAATAATCATAATAATGTCGATTCCTATTTGATCTTTAGAGCCTCGGTACTTCGTCCCTGGAAAGTACTGCATAGGCTGGTCCCGAAAGTGTCTGCATTTGTACTTGCCGCCGTCATCCTTAAAGTGTGTCCTATTATGGGAACTTAGGTAAACATGTGAATCTATCACCATTCCCCTAAAGCACCATAACATCGCAAAATAAGATACGCTCAACAATTAAGCTCGGCCTCCTTGTTAGTTCCAATTTCATATAACGTTGATACTTTTTAAACGGTATCGCACTTAGGACGAGAGTACGACTAGTTTATTTAGTGTTTCATGTGTTAATGGTTAAATATTAGCTGCTATTGCTACGGCATTTCTGGCAGTCTTTCTCCTGGCGATGTAAGCGACCCCCCTATAGCCACCTCATTAGTACGTTGAACTTCCATGGAGACACGCTGCACCAGGTACATCCCGGCTCGCTCTGGGCGCTCTGCAAAGCATGGTGTACGACATCGTTGATGGCGAAATATCTTGTATGTATGACGATCGGCACTGTACCGCCAGGATAGCGCCGGAGCACGCTTGAAATTCCAATAGGAGTCACTAGCTTGAGAATAGCCGCCATTGCCTTTTTTTTATTATGACCTTATCGATCAGTCGGCGCAGGTAAGCCCAACGACAATTGGCGGAATACCCCAGTCCTTCTTTCGCAGGGCGATAATTGCTGCCCCGTAAAAAGAGGACAGCGTGAATTCTGAGAGTCGCTTGTTGATTGCTAGAATAGCAAAGTTACGTAACGCTTGCAACAGAGGGTTGCTATCACCCTGGGACGTTGAGACTTATAGTGTTGTCAGCTACTCCCAGCATGGCATTTGAGCATTTGGTATGACCAGAGGTGAGAGGCACTGAAAATATCCATTACTCCAATCTCCCGTCGGACCCGTTGTACTTTAAGTTCCCATCCCGAGATGAAGTTTTCAAAACGTACTGCATGCGGCTTCAACCTCAATCGAATTATTTCAACAACCGATGCGCAGCCTGACATTACAAAGCGGCTTCATATCAATGTCGGACGTTTTTTTCCGAATTGATGTGGACTTATATATATATATATATATTTATAGAACGGACAATACCCGTTCTAGAGTTTCTCCTCCGGCTGTTCACTGTCCACTGGCATTTCACGGTGTTTAGACACCGATTTAAAGGTAATACGTGTTATTAAGAACTAGCTTAACCAGTTCGCGCTGCCGCAGCCAAAAAACAGCACTTTTTGGCTAATAGTTTGACTCTCAGTAGTATAATAAGAGGGCTTTCTGTTGTCGGTTATATCGATGCCATTCTGCTCGTCAACGTCCTTCCATGTGTACCGCTTACCTTATCTCGTTAATTTTGAGTGTGTACAATTGTCAAATTTTCAATTCTTGACGAATATTTGGGCGACTCATGAGGCGCGTGATCGCCAGCTTGCGAGACGCCGAAAGGCAAGTCTAGGTGCTGGTTTGAGCAATTCACACAGTCGCGGTGAGTCTGCAGCTCGCTGAAGCAAAAAGCTTTGAAAGTTGAGGTCTCCTCCGCGACGGTGTGACGCACTGAATCCGTACTCGGTCTGCACAGCTGCTGCACACAGATACACATATACACTCACACGCACATAGCTTTACCAAGTGGTGCACAATAATTCTTTTAGCTGAGACGGTCTCCTGACTGGCCTCGCAAAGCAAGCGCGACTGTGCAACGGGTAGTCTTTGCGTTGGATCGACTCCGGGCTATTCTACAAGTTCAACGTAGCAAACCATAGAATGTTTTGTATGGGATGCAACGCCGTGCGTAGATCGTAGGCACGCATATAAACCGCTGCCTACACCTGTTCTCTACCGCGGTTATGTCTAAAAATAGATACTTTGACAGCGGCTACGGCTGATTACTTGGTGTGCCCGGCGACATGTGCGCGCCACGTTTTCCCAACTAACCTAACCTAACCGCCACGTTTTCCCAACTACCCTAACCTAACCGCCACGTTTTCCCAACTAACCTAACCACCACGTTCTCCCAACTAACCTAACCTAAGCGCCACGTTTTCCCAACTAACCTAACCCCCCAAAGCTAGCCAAGTTCAGGGCAAAGTAAGTGCACAGAAGAACAGCAGAAGGAAGAGTCAAAGTGCGCCAACGTCGATGAGGGTGGAGTTTACCGACCGCAACCTATGTGTGCACGTCATTGTGCACGCCGGTGTGTCGCGATGGCGATGGTAATGACCGAATGAACATTCAACATTGCGAACGTGCTGTGCAGGGGCACGACGAGACACACCTCAATTTGGTGTGCCCCAGCTGCGTGGCCAACCGGTGGCGCCGTCTGTCACGCTAGGCTCTATAGCTACTAGGAAGACCAGAAGGTCAGAGGAAATTACTGTTTGTTTGGGTGTACTGTTCGAAACTGATCACACATAAATATATATATATATATATATATATATACTCAGGATATCACTCATTGATGATATGTTGCAGATAAATTGCAGACACCCAAACGCCCGCAGACAAAATATTTGTGAGCCAGGAACGTTCACTAAACGGTAAAAACCCGGACAGAATTCGGCTATCGGCAGGTTTGCAGAATGAATAGTCATGTTGACGTAACGTTCTAGGCAAGTAGCGTTACTAGGTAACGTTTTTTTATGGATTAGTCCAGCGGCCGGACATAACATTTCAACAACCTAACATAACAACAAATATATACATATGTTTATACACAATATATATACGAAAAGGTTGACTAATTTATATATATATATATATATAAATTCAAATAGCCCTAAATATTCACTGCATTGTACACAAAAATACAACGATTGCTGCCGTTTTAATGTACTGAACAGCTAGAATAATCGTTAACTATTGTTGGCGATTCCAGTGGAAGTCCGAAACTCTTTGAGGCAGCCCTCTCTACTGCGACGTATACGCATTATCAATGTCAAAATTATCTCAAAGCGAATTATCTATCTACAAGCTGACTTACGAAATGTCTACGAAGCCTACCTTAGCTGTTAGGACACAAAAATGCTTTCGTTATCTGCTGCACACGTGGCGTTCACACTGAACGGTTGATCGTTCTTCAGGTCATCAACTTCAACCGTCATTTGGTGTCTCGACACCGTCGTCAGAGTTGTCGTTACGAAGGAAGTTCGTTTGTTACAATCAAACCCTCTCCTAATTTCGACTCAAAACCTCTTGTGGCGCTTGTCCGCCCCTGTCGGTCGAATTCCTTTTAACAGCGGCTTTTCATTCCTGACCTAGCGTAGCCACTTTTAATCTTTAGTTGATCAGAATTTAGTGTTGTTACAATCTAAATATAAACACTTAAATATAACGGTCATTTCAGAAACCAGGATATATATATATATATATATATATATGCGCATGTGTTTCATCTCGAACTCCACTTGCTATTATCTATTTAACAATACACATGTGGCAGTTAACGCACCGAGCGAAGCAAGCGTTGCCATAGCAACCCCAAACAACGGACCGTTTTATTGCAAGATCGAGCCCTAGCCTCGCTAGAGTTGCTTTCGCTACAACACTGCCTTACTGCTACATCCCTCTGCTGTAGAAAACCCACATACGACTCCAGCTTCTAACCTACATGACATCTGCAATAAAATGACAAAAACACTCAGAAACATACTAGAACATCATTCCACAAGTTTTTAAAGCCATGCTACAAGAAAAATGAGCGCTAACCCCCTTAGGCGCTCCCCCCCTCCCCGTGGCTCCCGGGGAACACACCCGCCAGGAGTAACAGATTCGGGCATATCTTTTGCCAGTACGATCAAACTAAATCATCAAATTGTTACAAAAGTATATATATATATATATATATAAACAGTAGGTTCCCGAGGTAATACATAAACAAATGATGCTGACGAGTTTTCTATAGGAAATTTTTAGCACTCACGTTATTACCAAACACATCAGTAAATAATGTTTCGAACAAGATAGCTGACCCTTAAACAAGGACAAGGTGACGCAAATAAAAAACATTTAGTATAAACTAAGACAGGCCAAAAAGAAAATTCCTTCAAAGCAGAAACTGGAGTGCATGACCACTGAGGATCGATTTAATGCTAGATTACCTAAGCACCTGATAGAAGATACCAAGACGTACTACAGAAAAAAAACTAGGGACCTGACACGCAAGCTTACTCAGGTTGTCGTGGACAAAGATGGAGAACAAAAAATAGTTGCAGAGGATCGAATACTGAACAAACTAGATGCCTGATTAAAGAAAAGTGTCGTTGGAAGAACACAGGGGCAACCTTGCGGGTCAAGGGTTAGAAGCCAGGGGCGGGTGTCGCAGGGGTGCTAACAGGTCACGAATGCTTCTTGGAATACTTGCTTCGGATAGAACACGAATAGAAATTAACTTGCCATATCTGTGTCCCGAGAACATGTGACGCTGTGATTAAACGCTTAAATGTCGTCTGCCTTTTGAGGGACGGGAATCGGTCATTTTTTGTTGCCAAGACACCAACATCTTTATATCTTATTATACAGAAATACCTTCGTAGCCTTGTAACGCAATTTGTCATAAATGCAATTTTACTCTCTCTTAAAACCGGAACTGGAGCCGCGCATACGTAATCTAAGTTTAAAATTACGTACCGCTCAAGAGCAAGCTAATATTTTCAGGATTGTATGTTGCCTCGAGACAATAATGTACAGCCAAAGAAAGGCATTTAAGGCCAAGCACGGCCGGTCTAAGTAGCAATAGTTTTGTACTGGTCGGCCAGACGCCTGTGGTCCATCTGCTCCTCTCCTACTATTCTATAGCGGCAAGTTCGTGGAATGCTATGTCGTAATTATATTTGTAAATCTTAACCAGATTTTAGAAAATATAGAATAAAGATATATATTGCGGGGCAGCGTAATTCCTCTACGGATGTAATCTAACCTACTAAAAACGATACCTCGTTCCCGCCTTCACAGTAACTGGACGGCTTACACAGGAATTCAATGTAGATATATGCTGCTGACGTCTCCAAACTTGCCGTATACTTCTAAGAAGAATATGGTCTAGGTAACTTTGCAGGAAGGCGATATAACAAAGGAAAGTACGAATGTTTAAGGCCCAATTTGTCTTAGCAATGTTCATAGACATACTACTGGATTTGGCCCAGAATAGTGTAATGTAACAGAAATTGTTTAACTAAGTAAGTAACTTAGATGTCTACATTAAATAAACTTCATAATAATAAGTGAATGTTAATTAAAAGTACTTACTATTACAATGTGTTATTTACGGCTTGTTGCTATGCATATGACAACTATCGTTGTGACTCGGCAACAATCAATAGTTTAGCAAAACGTGAGGCCAGGAGACCTGTTGTAGAGACTTTTCATTAGTTAATTTTCATCGTAAACGCAAGGCTACTGATGTGATTTGACAATGCCTTTACCCAGTGTTAATATGGGCATTGCAAAAGCAAAACAAGATTGGCCACTTATTTGATATAAACAAAATGCGATTTATTTCATTACGAACGTTTGCATTTAGAAGTTGTGCGCGCACCCACCATCGGTAGCTATGCGGTAGACGTTGAAAATACCATTATCACCCAGGACACTGTATGAGAACATTTGACAGTACGTGCACATATATATATATATATATATATATATATATGTTTCTGTACACATATATGGAATTTATGTAGTCGCTAATGCTCGCTATATAATAATGTATAGTTCAGAGCTCAGGGCTTTGTTATATGAACTTTGGCCCACTGTTAACTGAAAACGGTTAGTGTTCTATTTCAGAGTCTCACAATAATTAGCAAACATTCCCTGGCCACTATGCTCGTAGAAGGGTAATATGGAACTTCCTGCGCACGTAAGTAGAAGAAGCAAGCTTCTTTAGTTTCACTGCGGATACTCTGTTTTTCGTTTGCGCCCAACACGCAACAGCAATCGCAAGACAAGAACGGACTCAGAGCGTCAGCGAGAGTATGTGAAGAGCTGTCCTTATATCAGTAACATAATTTGGTCAGTCACGTTTACAGTTGCTTACTTAGTTTGCTAAATACATCTGTGCCCCTACTAGGTCTCCCCATCTTCTGGAATTTATAGTAATAGCGCAGCCTGCCTTTGGTCGCAGGGCGTGTTCGTCAGCAGTACACAAAAGCTGCTCGTACTCTCTCAGCAGGCCGGCGCAATCAACACGAGGGTTGTTCGTTGACACGATTTGTTAACGAAAGCCTCACATTAGAAGTAATCTTTACATTTTACCTCGCTGTTGTAAGTTGCCGATAAAAAGCGGCAACGTTATCATTAAAACGGTAATGAATTTTCTCCAGGGACAGCACCTATAATAGATACCAGTGATCAAACACGGTTTACAGATAAATAGATATGTACATATGGAGTTCCATCGAGCTAAAAGAGGCATCGTCGTCGTAGGGAAACGCAGGTCATATTCACCAAAAACAAACTCTTGTAGCAAAGTCTTGAGGCAACGCTGTCCGCAGACGCTTTAGGACCGTCCAGGATCCAATGATGCCTCTTCCGCCTCGGACTACTCGGCGCGAACGGCTCTCGAAACGGAGAGCTCTATCAACTAAAGCTATTGTCTGATTTTTGCCCGGCCCATGTGTGTAGTTCAGCACCTCCAGTCTGCGTTGGTGTCACGTTCGGTGGGAATACACGCGCGGCTTTGACATAGCGGCCGATTATAGCCCCCACTCACAGCTTTGCCGCCCCTTGCAGTTGCCGCTGTTTCTCCTGTGAATTAGAAAATCATTCAGTAAACAATACTATGAAATTGAATACGATGTGCCGTGCAACTCACGGTACAATTCTTCTGCTGAATTCTTCAACGCAATTCAAATATTGTATATACAAATATTGGGCATTGTGGACTCGACTCTTAATGTGGTTTTATTTGGCCAGGAGTATGAAAACGTAGCGTCTAATACTGGAGCATATAGAACTACTAACCTTGACATGCTCGAGAAACTCTGACCACTTTTTCGTCAATTCTTCCTCCTCGGCAGCTTTACGCTCCTCTGCCGATACGTTGTTCGTTCTCGCCTTCTAAAATGAAAAAAACGTGTTATAGGTGCCTGTCTCTTTGAAACACACTACGGTTTTGCGTCCGTAAACTGCGCCCCCGCGGCCAATAGAATAAAATTGTATTATTATTACTAATTATTTTTGTCCGTGTTGAAAAATAACACAATTAAGGTTCGAACGTATTTTTATCGGTTATTATTATTATTATTGTCTTGATAAAATATATTTTTATTTTAGATTTATTACTGCTATATTTGTCCGCGATATACGGAGGGGAGTATGCATAAGAATGTGTAGCCTTCTTTCGGCGTCTTCTGCAATCCCAAAATGACAATCATTTTCAGGGAAAAGCCGCGACAGCAGTATGGAGTATATAAGTGAGTTATTTCCAACGACATGGGGCGTAATAATAAGCATAGATTTGTGATAATTTATTCAAGCCAAATGCGAGCAGGATACCGCAACACTGTCCCCTTAATAAATCTCTAGCTAAAATAGCAAAGTTGCGTCAGTTTAAAATTTTTAAGAGAGCTTGTTCTCTTGCAATTGCACATCCTGTAAAGCTAGGCTCAGACTGGCAGTGATTTCACTCTCTCTCCCCTAAACAAGATATTTCTTTATTATTATTATTATATATCCACACCCTTGGAAACAATGGAACCCTGTAATATGCTCCTAATGTACAAAATACTATATATAATAAAAAAGCAAGTACCTGACATTTGCTGCTAAAGATAGTAGGCTTCTTGGATATGGGTTGTTCTTTCAGTTTAGGAATTAGTGTAGTTTCTGAAGGTTTGGTACTCTGGTCCTTTGGGTTTGGCGGCAACGGGTTCTTAACCTTGATATTTCTTGATGCAGTTACCTGGATGTGTGCCAAAGTCAGTAACTTTTATTTTTACAACAATGCGTTTGCGAGAAGACACACTTATGAATTTGGTTATCAAGCATAATGCCCAATGGTACTAGACTTGTTTTGCGTGTGACAATCGCCGGTGAATTTTCATTATTTCATTAAAATATAACTCTCAGGAACTCAGGTTACGCTTATTATTTTATTATACAAAACTCTCATATTACTTCCTATTTATTATAATATTACTCTGGGACAGATGCCAAGCCTCGCTGTAACGTTTCTGCAATGTATGTCCAATGACAGCATTTGCCAGAAAGACTCACAAGCATGTGGATACCCCGCGCCTAATCTGAGACATTTGCATACCTTAGAAATAACTCCCTCAGAAATTTTACCTGGCCCCCAAATGTCTTAAAGGCAAAGGCTGAAAGTCCATAGAGCCGCCGATAAATGCATGCTTCCTATACTAATTGACGCCTAAAAAAATTATATATATATATATATATGTATATATATTTAGCATTTTAGCCTTTTCTTCTTTAATGGAAACACGTCGAGAAAACTGCAGTTCTTACACCTCTTCTCAAGTATAGACTATAGACGTATTTATGTCATCTTTCGGCCTACAAGACAAGCTAAGCGGCCATACCTCACTTGCTTTAACGTTTGTTCTTTCCCCTTTACGTAGTGATCGTGCGTTAGGTCGGAGTGTTGCAGCTGGTGTTGCAACTATCTTCATTGCTCCATCTAACCGAACGCTCTTATTGGCTGTTGATGTCATCCCCACACGAACAGTTTTATGGCCCTTCGAAGAAAGCGTCACCTACAAGTAACCCTCAGTTATCTTTAGTTTAGGCCGAATGAAGGCAGCTTTAAAAAATGTTGGCAAAATTATCGATTTCGCCGTAGGTTTTGTGATGTCCGAACTCCTATTCTAACGAATCCGTCTGTTATCAATGATACTTCAACTACATTAAAATGGAATCCATTAAAATCAATCAGGATATATATATATATATATATATATATATATATAAACGCTTACCGATGACAGGCGCTTAACTGCGATGCTCCTGATTTTCTTCCGTACTGGCCGCCCCGACACGACCGTAGTCTCCAGTTTGTTTTTAACCACGGATGTAGGAGGAACTATGATGGGCTCTTGTTGTTGTACACTGATCGACGGAGTCACTGCGGGCTGAAAACTAGCGGTCGTTCCTGATGACTTCTGCAATATCACCAATTAAATGGCAATAATTTGTCCCATTAGAGCGCGATATGTGTTGTCTCTTTTGGACACTATAAAGTTGAATATCTAATTAAAGCTATTATTACAATACGCCACATTGTAATAATAGCTACACAGCTATTATTACACTGGAAGAATGTTCCCAGGAAGATGAAACACGAGAGCCGATATCTGTACAATGTTTGATTAGTGACATACACCCTGCCTCATGCTTGTTCGAGCCTGAGGACTAGAGTAAAAGCATATAGAGCAAATGCATAACTGAGTGAGGTTTCTACAGCAGTTATTTCTTAAAACGTTTAAAATATACAAAAAAAAATTTTGACACATCGTTTTGGCTAAAAAACTGATATTAGCATACGCGTAGATAAAAATGTCATCTCACGAACTGCTACATAATGACTCCACCTCAACGTGTCCCTGGAAATGGAAACTCCTCCGAAACATTGGTCACAAACATTAAACGCAAGGTTTTATAGTCCTGATAATCTTCCTTATTGTCTTATCGTATTGTTATTACATTACCCTTTTAGGATTTCTTTTAGGTTCGACAGAAACGGCCTTGACGGTTATCGGTAGCCCGTCAATGCAACTTTGATTTCGATTCGTGGAATCTTTACGAGTAGATGATTGAGGACTGGCTGATGATTGAAGACCGGACTCAGCATCAACTCGCACTCCAGGGCTCCGTCTGTTGCCACGAGAAGGTGTCTATTGAAGGAGTAAAACGTCAATATATAATTCGTTTTGTAAAACGCAGCAAAACATTTATTTATATAGTCTTATATGGCTAATCGTACTGGTCTGCAGGCTAATCGTGCTGGTGAACCTCAAGTAATAAATAACTTTGGACATAACCATCCTTTTCGTTCAAACTAACCTCGTTATGATTTTTAGCAACCATTTACATTTTATTATTTGACTTGTATGTTTTCACGTTACCATACAAAAGAAAGGCGGTCACTTATTATTTCGATGCGCTAGCCCCATTTACACTTCTTTTTAAAATTGAGAAAATGTTGCAACAATTTACATCGGGACCAGCTTCGTTTTACTTCAATGCCGCCTATACTACTAACAATCGTATTAACTATTATTTTAGATAATATATGTGTGTGCACATATATTTATGATATTGATGATATAAAATAACGATTAAAAAAACATTCATTTACGCCTTACACATACACCAAACTCAATAGCAACGATCTTAATAAAACTTTATATGATGCCATAACGTTATTATATTTTCGTTATATTTCAGAAAACGGTCGAGGCATCGGTTTTGAACTTGTGACCTGAGGGTCGCAAACAGGTCAAATAGTTAACCAGATTAGTCACTACATTAATCCCAATAATTAATCAGTTTTAGGTTATAAAACAAAGTTGAAAAAAGTCGATACTGGATAAAATACGAATTACTGTTACAAATGTAGTCCAATCGCAAAAATATATATATATATCCCTTGTTGTATGCAGCCTTAAAATAAGCCAACTAAATATGCTTCACGTACCGTCTTCGATTTGGAAGACGGGTCTGATATGACAATCGATTTTCCGTACGATATCCGTCTGCGCGCAGCGATGCTCGGTGTTACTCGGCAAGATCCGGTGTCGCGTGAACGCGTCGGATTCGCCGAAGGAGTCTGCATAGAATCAAAGCCACCGGGTAATGTGGTAAGCGAATTGTACTCGAATGCTTATTTTTGTGTGCTTCGCAAGAGAGGTTTAACTTTCGACTCCACACAGGTTCGAACGCCAACTGTTTGTTTATGCGCAGTTGTACGTCACGCATCAGTCAGTGCCGCTAGACTGGTTGATAAGTGCGTTTAATAAGTCGAACCTAATGTAGCATCAGCTTCGTTGTTCGTATATATATATATATATATATATATACTTGATGAGGTCTGGAAAAGAAACAATAATGTATTTTCACTCTCTCCCTTTTCTATTTCCGAGGTTCTTGGTGTCCTCTCCAGTCTCAAGGCAAACTGGAGCCGAGGTGTCACGGGTGTGCCTGCAAAATTGTTGAAGCTATCAGCTTTTTCGATTGCAGGGCCTCTGACTTCTATTATAAATCGCTCGTTTGAGACCGGAAACTTTCCAGCACGGTTGAAGGATACGGCGGTATTTCCTCTATTCAAGAAAAAGGGTGAACGAAATCGCGCAGCAAATTACAGACCGATATCTGTTGTTGGTTATATCTCAAAGGTCATTGAGAAGTTGGTGTTGTTCAGGCTAAATCGACACTTAGAGTCAATTAATTTCCTATCACCCAACCAGTTCGGCTTTCGCAGGGGTAGGTCGACTGACCTAGCGCTGGCCCACTTATGGTAGCGGGCGTCTGATTCGGTGGAGACAAACAAGTTTTGTCTTGCGGTCTTTCTTGACGTGTCGGCTGCTTTTAATTGTCTTGATCATTCCTTACTGTTCCAGATGCTCGCTCAGCTCGGCTGCTCCGTGCCGGCTGTTGCTTGGTTTAGGTCATATCTCTCAGGACGGAGGCAAGTGGTTCGAGCTGGGCAAATAGAATCCTCGTGGAAACAGGATGATATAGGTACCCATCAAGGTTCGGTTCTCGGGCCTTTTATGTTTCTTATCCTTCTGAATTTTATCCTATTAAGAATTCAGGGGCTAAATCATGGTTCTACTATAGCTTTTGCTGATGACACGACGCTAATCTACGGAGTTAATAATCGTAATTTTGATGCAGATTTGCACCAGTCTCTCCAAAATGTTGACAATACAATTAGCATTTTTAATACTTATGGTTTAGTTGTCAATGCCAATAAAACACATTTTGTAGTTTTTCGCTCATCACCGAGGCATCAGGCATTGCCTAACAACCAAATACTCGAGCTACGAAACATTAAGCTCTCGCAGACAGCCAAGTGCCTGTGGCTCGTTCTCCAGGAAAATCTGAAGTGGCATCCCCACATAGAATATATTGCACCCAAGTGCTATGCTGTTATATCGGCGCTGCGCAGAATGAAATTGATTGGGGTCCCCACAGAGGGCTTGCTATATATATATATATATATACAGGGTCGTTCAGAAATATTTGAAGCGCGATACGAGGAATTGTAGAGCTTGTTAAAGCAGATGCAGAATGCAATTCTGCATATTTTCCTTTAAACAAGTAGGCACGATTGGTTTGTCTATAGGATGGCAGGGGCTCTCGTAATTGCCGATTTATTAGTGATGATAGACATTTCCGTCCCTTGTTCCATTAGAAAAAATTATTTTTCCGCCGAATTGTACTAGACCCCAAAGTTAGTTGGGCAAATTCTGAGAGACCCTATATATATCAATTGCCAGCTAAAGGTATGAGCGATCGATGGAGATATCTTGGAGTCGACTTTGACAGAAATGGCAGAGTTGACTCCACCAGGGATATACTCCTTAATTTACTCAACAGACTCACGATAGCTCCCCTTAAACCCCACCAATGACTCATATTTTTGAAAGACTTTCTCATTCCCCGTCTCCTATATAAACTGGTCTCCGGTCCCAGACCATCTTACGCACTCCTTAGTGACCTAGATAAAGAGATCAGAAAGGTTGTTAAGTCGAAATGGCTTAAGCTCGAAAACTCGGTGCCGAACGCCTACCTGTACACGCACACAGCACATGGCGGTCTGGACATCCCCTGCCTCCAAACATTCATTCCCAGACTCCGCCTCTCCCGCCTGACAGCACTACAACACTCCACGCACCTTGGGGTCCAATGGATGCTAACCACCGAGCACTTTAAAAAAGATCTTGCGAAAACAAGACTTCTTTGCGAGCGCTTGGGAACCTCCATTGAGACCGCTACACAAGAGACCGACTACTGGTCTCAACAACTACACAACACGTTCGATGGGGCACATTTTAAAAAAGCACACGAAACGCCCTTTGTACATTACTGGATTAAGGGTATGCCCTACCTATCTGGTAAGGAGTATTTAAACCTACTAAAGCTCAGGATAACGCACTACCAACGCGTGCCAGATTGGCCAGGGGACGCCCGGGCTACAACAAACGTTGTAGGCACGGGTGTCATGCGCCTGAGACGTTGGCTCATGTCGCTCAGATGTGCGATACAACACACAAACAAACCATAAAGAGACATGACGACGTCTGTGATCGCGTGGCGCGTCTTCTCCGCGAAAGGGGTCATGAGGTGGTTCGTGAGCGAGTATTCCGTCGACCGGGCGCACCGGGTCTAAAGCCCGACCTCGTAATAACAACACCTACTCAGTGTCCTTGAAGACTAGTCAACACTCACTTGCATGCCGCCTGCCCGAAACTTGGACTAGAATTCCTAAAAATATTAAATGCCTCACATCGAAGCACCTCTTTGCTCGCGAAGTAAAAAATGGCTTTTAATTTCACAGTCTGAATCGGGCTGATGATCTAGTTATATCCTAAATCGGGGTTATTAGTGCTTTTACCAAGGGATCATCTTCCCAAATTAAATTTGTTTTAATTTTTCAGTGTGTTTTTACCTGATGTCGTGGTGTATTATATAGATGCTGTATGAGTGTATCAATTCACCTGCGCGTATATGTGAGCGCGTGTTGCCTCATCTAATGCTGAACATTGTAACAAACGCTGTATAGACATCCTGGTGATGATGCTTATTGTAACTATGTATTGTGTAATTGTGCTTATTTAAAGCATTCTTTGAAATATTGTTGAGTGTGACTTTTGTCTCGGTGATTGATTTATTTTGTTACCATTTTTATTTACTGAGAACTTAAGCATTGCAAAATGCAGTTCCGTTGAATAAACCACGTTTGAAACTGAAAAAATATATATATAGCAGGTATTATTCGTATAAACATCACAACATACCGTTCCGCGGTTGATCGAGGAAGCCGCTACAGTGCTACTCGCCAGTCTCGTTGGGGTAATCCCAGCCCTTTGCCGCGTTGTCGCCGGAGTCTAAACACAAACGCAGATCGTAAAGAGCGAAGCTTGCAGGTAACATCCGTTCAAATGCATATATACATATATATATATTTTTTCAATTTCAATTTGAGGTTTATTCACGGAACCGCAATTTCACAATGCTTAAGTTCTCGTATATAAAAATATTTCAAATGTGTATTGAAAAAATGTGTGTAAAAAGTATATATATACAGGGTCGTTCAGAAATATTTCAAGCGCGATACGAGGAATTGTAGAGCTTGTTAAAGCAGATGCAGAATGCAATTCTGCATATTTTCCTTTAAACAAGTAGGCTCGATTGGTTTGTCTATAGGATGGCAGGGGCTCTCGTAATTGCCGATTTATTAGTGATGATAGACATTTCCGTCCCTTGTTCCATTAGAAAAAATTATTTTTCCGCCGAATTGTACTAGACCCCAAAGTTAGTTGGGCAAATTCTGAGAGACCCTATATATATCAATTGCCAGCTAAAGGTATGAGCGATCGATGGAGATATCTTGGAGTCGACTTTGACAGCAATGGCAGAGTTGACTCCACCAGGGATATACTCCTTAATTTACTCAACAGACTCACGATAGCTCCCCTTAAACCCCACCAAAGACTCATATTTTTGAAAGACTTTCTCATTCCCCGTCTCCTATATAAACTGGTCTCCGGTCCCAGACCATCTTACGCACTCCTTAGTGACCTAGATAAAGAGATCAGAAAGGTTGTTAAGTCGAAATGGCTTAAGCTCGAAAACTCGGTGCCGAACGCCTACCTGTACACGCACACAGCACACGGCGGTCTGGACATCCCCTGCCTCCAAACATTCATTCCCAGACTCCGCCTCTCCCGCCTGACAGCACTACAACACTCCACGCACCTTGGGGTCCAATGGATGCTAACCACCGAGCACTTTAAAAAAGATCTTGCGAAAACAAGACTTCTTTGCGAGCGCTTGGGAACCTCCATTGAGACCGCTACACAAGAGACCGACTACTGGTCTCAACAACTACACAACACGTTCGATGGGGCACATTTTAAAAAAGCACACGAAACGCCCTTTGTACATTACTGGATTAAGGGTATGCCCTACCTATCTGGTAAGGAGTATTTAAACCTACTAAAGCTCAGGATCAACGCACTACCAACGCGTGCCAGATTGGCCAGGGGACGCCCGGGCTACAACAAACGTTGTAGGCACGGGTGTCATGCGCCTGAGACGTTGGCTCATGTCGCTCAGATGTGCGATACAACACACAAACAAACCATAAAGAGACATGACGACGTCTGTGATCGCGTGGCGCGTCTTCTCCGCGAAAGGGGTCATGAGGTGGTTCGTGAGCGAGTATTCCGTCGACCGGGCGCACCGGGTCTAAAGCCCGACCTCGTAATAACAACACCTACTCAGTGTCCTTGAAGACTAGTCAACACTCACTTGCATGCCGCCTGCCCGAAACTTGGACTAGAATTCCTAAAAATATTAAATGCCTCACATCGAAGCACCTCTTTGCTCGCGAAGTAAAAAATGGCTTTTAATTTCACAGTCTGAATCGGGCTGATGATCTAGTTATATCCTAAATCGGGGTTATTAGTGCTTTTACCAAGGGATCATCTTCCCAAATTAAATTTGTTTTAATTTTTCAGTGTGTTTTTACCTGATGTCGTGGTGTATTATATAGATGCTGTATGAGTGTATCAATTCACCTGCGCGTATATGTGAGCGCGTGTTGCCTCATCTAATGCTGAACATTGTAACAAACGCTGTATAGACATCCTGGTGATGATGCTTATTGTAACTATGTATTGTGTAATTGTGCTTATTTAAAGCATTCTTTGAAATATTGTTGAGTGTGACTTTTGTCTCGGTGATTGATTTATTTTGTTACCATTTTTATTTACCGAGAACTTAAGCATTGCAAAATGCAGTTCCGTTGAATAAACCACGTTTGAAACTGAAAAAAAATATATATAGCAGGTATTATTCGTACAAACATCACAACATACCGTTCCGCGGTTGATCGAGGAAGCCGCTACAGTGCTACTCGCCAGTCTCGTTGGGGTAATCCCAGCCCTTTGCCGCGTTGTCGCCGGAGTCTAAACACAAACGCAGATCGTAAAGAGCGAAGCTTGCAGGTAACATCCGTTCAAATGCATATATACATATATATATATTTTTTCAATTTCAATTTGAGGTTTATTCACGGAACCGCAATTTCACAATGCTTAAGTTCTCGTATATAAAAATATTTCAAATGTGTATTGAAAAAATGTGTGTAAAAAGTATATATATATACAGGGTCGTTCAGAAATATTTGAAGCGCGATACGAGGAATTGTAGAGCTTGTTAAAGCAGATGCAGAATGCAATTCTGCATATTTTCCTTTAAACAAGTAGGCACGATTGGTTTGTCTATAGGATGGCAGGGGCTCTCGTAATTGCCGATTTATTAGTGATGATAGACATTTCCGTCCCTTGTTCCATTAAAAAAAATTATTTTTCCGCCGAATTGTACTAGACCCCAAAGTTAGTTGGGCAAATTCTGAGAGACCCTATATATATCAATTGCCAGCTAAAGGTATGAGCGATCGATGGAGATATCTTGGAGTCGACTTTGACAGCAATGGCAGAGTTGACTCCACCAGGGATATACTCCTTAATTTACTCAACAGACTCACGATAGCTCCCCTTAAACCCCACCAAAGACTCATATTTTTGAAAGACTTTCTCATTCCCCGTCTCCTATATAAACTGGTCTCCGGTCCCAGACCATCTTACGCACTCCTTAGTGACCTAGATAAAGAGATCAGAAAGGTTGTTAAGTCGAAATGGCTTAAGCTCGAAAACTCGGTGCCGAACGCCTACCTGTACACGCACACAGCACACGGCGGTCTGGACATCCCCTGCCTCCAAACATTCATTCCCAGACTCCGCCTCTCCCGCCTGACAGCACTACAACACTCCACGCACCTTGGGGTCCAATGGATGCTAACCACCGAGCACTTTAAAAAAGATCTTGCGAAAACAAGACTTCTTTGCGGGCGCTTGGGAACCTCCATTGAGACCGCTACACAAGAGACCGACTACTGGTCTCAACAACTACACAACACGTTCGATGGGGCAAATTTTAAAAAAGCACACGAAACGCCCTTTGTACATTACTGGATTAAGGGTATGCCCTACCTATCTGGTAAGGAGTATTTAAACCTACTAAAGCTCAGGATCAACGCACTACCAACGCGTGCCAGATTGGCCAGGGGACGCCCGGGCTACAACAAACGTTGTAGGCACGGGTGTCATGCGCCTGAGACGTTGGCTCATGTCGCTCAGATGTGCGATACAACACACAAACAAATCATAAAGAGACATGACGACGTCTGTGATCGCGTGGCGCGTCTTCTCCGCGAAAGGGGTCATGAGGTGGTTCGTGAGCGAGTATTCCGTCGACCGGGCGCACCTGGTCTAAAGCCCGACCTTGTAATAACAACACCTACCGAGGTCTGGGTTTTAGATGCCGAGGTTTGCGGCCCGAACCGGGACCTGGCAAAAGCACGGCAAGACAAGATCGCCAAATATGACGTCGAGTTCCTAAGAGCGGCGCTCCCCGACCCGCAAAAACCTCGCAGATTCGGATCCATCACTATCTCTATGAGTGGTGTATGGGACTCCGAATCTGCGAGGACGCTCTTGGGGCTCGGCGTCACGAAGAGGAATCTTATGGATCTCACCGTTTTAACTTTGCAAGGAACCTTGAGGATATACCGCTCGCACCGGGTCCATAAGAGCGGGGGCTACCATCAAGCAAGGACACGGACAACTGACTCTTAACTTCACGTGACACCTTTTTACCACCATTTTTATTAAGGCGAGCACTGCCGAGTGTGCAAACGTATTGTAAATGATTATATATATTTGCATTAGGCCACTCACGATGCGAGATGTCAGTGGCGTTTTTCTTGAAGTTGTCGTAGGCATACTCTGCCTTGCTTTCAGTGGAGTTCGCTGAGAAGTATCTGTGGGCTTGGTCGACGGGGTTTGCTTCGGGTTTCCCTAGAAAATACACACAATCAATTATCAAGCGATTTATCCCCACCAAAAATGCCAGCACCTTTTCAACTGCACCTGGTTCAATCAGAAGCTCCATCAATTCTCAAATGGTAAATACCTAAGTTGCCGTGAATATCAGTTCCTCAACAATAAGCTAGCACAACTTTGTGGTCGCGGAGCATCAAATGTTGATGATTACTGATAATGATGATGAATATATATTATTTGTGTTAAAACTATTCTTAGTCATCAAGCTACGATACTTACGGTGCGAGCTGCAAGCGGTGTTCTTCCTGAAGCTATCGTTGGCGTAGTTCGCGTAGTAGCTTTTAAGGGAGTTCGCTGTGAAGCACCCGTAGGCTTGCCCAACGTGGCTTGATTCTTATTCACCTGAAAAATAACCGCAGTCGATCAACAGGTTACTTCCTCTCATCTTTAAACATAAAACATCGTACGCTGCATCGAGTCCAATTGGAGCCTGTTCCATGAGCTAACAAATGATAGCCTCTTGAATAACTGTGAATATAAATGGATCTACAACACATTAGCACAAACGTGTAATTACTACCAATTATGTCACAAGTATTATTATTATTATTTATTATCAATTATTATTAAGAATAAACTTGTTTTAATAGTAAAGCTGCGAGAGCTTACGGTACGAGCTGCAATGGGTGTTCTTTTCAAGGCTGTCGTCGGCGTGTTCCGTGCACCCTTCAGTGGAGTTCGTTGTGAAGTACCCGCAGACTTGCCCGCGAGGGTTTGTTTCTCGTCTCCCTGAAAGATTGCCATATTCAACATATATTTTTACTTTGTGAGCACAGCCACAGAAATATATTTATGTATTTGCAAGTATTATGTGTTCATATAGCGTAGAAAATGTATGAGATAGACCCTTAGAATGCGCGACACTATGAGGTACAATAATACAATGCGCGACACTATGAGGTGTATAATTAAACAATCTGTCTAGTTAAATCTGAATCTAGGCAACAGGATTCCACCGTATGTGTAAATGCGTGACATGTCTAGTCGAAAAGCTTTCTTGCTTTAGTTGAGCTTGAACAGCCGTCAAAAGTCGTCTAGATAAGGTCACTCATTGACATACAGCTGATCGTAACAACCAGAATAGTGCTCTTGAACTCGCTCTACCATTTTGGGCTGTTCGCCGCCGTTCTCGTCCGAAGCCGAGGCCACTTTTTTCGCAGTTGATGCCGAGTTGCTCGAGACCGACTTTCGACGTAAGGTCCTTGGCTGGTGAGCATCCATCCGTTCATTTACGAGCCTTGACACAACCGGCTTTGATGGCGTTTTTGACTGTTCCTATAACACAAAAACACCGAGAGCGGATCGGAAAGTTCTAATGCATACTTATAAACAAAGATTTAATTAAATCGCGCAACAGATTAGTATACATGCTCGCGGGCTCATTCTCGTTTATACACAAACTCGTAAACCGCTTTAATTTACCGCAGACAGTTGCCCTGGAAACATTTCGACACGAGTATTCTCAAAAAAATCTCTATTTCCCATAGGCACGGAAGGGGTCTCTCCGTCCATGTCGTCACCTTACTACTCGCTACAATTTTAACGGATTTCATCATCTATTAGGCCGATCCGCTGGGTTTCATGAACCCAAAGGGGACTGCAAATGCCGTCATGGTGGCGGCCCATGTCCCCTGTATCAACTACACGATTGTACTGAATCCGTGTCTCTCTCTCAGCTCCAGCGAGTATACTGATAAACCAATTTTACCTGTTTGTCATACGTTCATTCCAAATAAATAAATACATTTTGTTCACAAAATGTAATGTACTAGAACTTGCCCATATATATATATATATATATATATATATACAAAAAAGCTTACCGCTTTGTTCTTTGTAACCGAGTCGGAAATCGAGTTAATCTTTGACCCTTTATGAACAACATGATAGGCCGACCGCGCTGCGAGAGAACGCGCTGTATCCTTTGCCGGCGTCTGTAACACACATAAAAATGGTACCATATATAACCAAAATTCAGCTAAAAGATGCTCGACTATAAATATCACTACTGACAATAGGACTGGGATGAGACGATCGCCCTGGGGATAACCGGTGGCTTGCAAGAAAGGCCGATGTTCCTAAATGCCTTCATTTAGTACGACTACATTTGATTTCAGGAGAGCTACCAGTATTCGCAAAACTCGTGCGCCCAAGATCGCAGCGGCTAGCTGCTCTATGACTCTATATGGTAGTACATTCATATATATTTGCCACTGGGAGACATTTTGGTAAGCCGCGGGCTTTCAGTGACATACCAAGCATGCATACAAAAATCGTGGTAGCGCTCGCGTATAACATTACCGTTTTGGATTGCTCGCATATAACATTACCGTTTTGGATTGCATCCTCGGAAGTACAGTTGAACCAGATGTCTCCGTTTGACCTGATGCATTACTGGTGGCTGCCTGAGGAGTCCGTGTGCGTTTCTCGATGCGCTGCGCCACGTTCTTTGAAGAGACAGTAAGGGAACTCCTCGTAAATAAGTATATTCAATATATATTTATATATCCAGGCTAAGTAATACCCAGCACGTGCAAACAGCCTGTTGTAAATTCTAACCCTAATTTAGGTATATGAAATATATATTCCAACATTCTATATTTTCTGCCTTGAAGTTCTGAGCAATCAAAATCGATTCGATGCAACAAATCAGCTTTGCCATCGTCGTGTGTTAGCGATGCTTATCTTGTTTTTCGCTTCGTTGTGCAAAAGAGACCAATTAGAACTGATTTAAATTTTAGGCGTTGTTTTATGACACAGACTACGTCAGCTGCGGATACTTGTTTATGAAAATAAAAAAGACTACACGCGGTTACAAAGGATCCTCGTTCTGGATGGTACCTACTGCAGCGCATATCGATCGAGTTTCATCGGGGAAATGCGGCGTCAATCGAAAGCTCCCTTCCTTCCGCCGTGGGACTCCCGGAGTTCCCGTGGAACAACTGAGCTCCGAATACTATTTTGATTAAATAAATGTGTACAAAAAAAACAACTGCACCATAAAGCTCATCTCTAATCCACCGGATGCCAGGAAACTAACGTACGTTGCTATCCTGCTTGTCGGCGCTCCCTGGAACAACTGGAACATTGCTGGCGCCGTCACCAAAAGCAGCGGCAGTAGGGGCAGTTCCAATGGCATCATGCATAGGCGTCCGGTGACCGAAGCGTTTCGTCAATGCGCCACGCACGGACGGCGTAGCTTTGGCGACAAGAGCTGGCGGAATTAAGCCTTCATTGGCCTAGAAGAAAGAATTCACCCATCTTCCTTTAGATAATGAACGCACACAAATGCACTGCCAACCGCAGTACAAGGCAACCAAACCGCTGTCCCACAAGAGGTATAACACGCAACAACAGTCTCATGTGCTACGTTTTCTATAGAAGAGTTAGGGACGCGTGCGAGGCTTTTGTTGGTCCATAGACACCTTGGCTGCCAAAGCCAGAAGCACAAGCTCAGTGATGAAACCTTTCAGTAACGTAAAATCTATATGTCAAGTATATCCCATATCACGGAAAGAGTTCTAAAGATTCGACTGACTGCTGTCGACTTGAAGCTCGCTGCAATATTTACTTTATAGGAGTTATTTGAATTACACATTGAACAATATAATTACTAGTTATACCTAGTATGCCTTTTAAGTCTACTACACACACATATATATATATATATATAAATATAGAAAATATTGTGATGATTTACTAATCCTTTACAATACGTTTGCACACTCGGCAGTGCTCGCCTCTCTCTCTCTCTCTCTATATATATATATATATGCATTTTATGCGCAAACCTCAAATTTGAGCATTCGCCTTGAGGGGCCTCCCGTAGTCGTTTTCTTGTCGCTGAGAGGACCAGTTTTAGCAATGCCCGTCTTGAATGCCGGCGTCTTCAGACGCTCTGATGTCTGCTCAGACTGCCACACCTGTTTCAAACTGCGGTAGCGTTCTAGCCGGGCTTTGCGTTGATCCGGTGTCTCCTTCGGCTTTGGAGGCACAACTACCCAATCAGTCAATGCGACAAAAACAACAGTAACAATTAGATGTGATGCCTTCCAGATCAACAGCTACAAATCATCATATATCTGCCCTTAACTACATCGTGGACTGACGTTATTGGTAGAAACAATAGTGCTCGTATCGTCTGGGCGTCTAATTTCACTGTCCACTTTCATGCGGTAGACCTTCTACATGTTTGAGCCTATGCAGTAATAAGGGTCTTTTCCGCAGGGTCCTAAATAAATCGCAGATGAGGCAGAGATTCGCAATTCGAAATGGTTCTGTTTAAATTTTGTCCCTGAAGTTGCACAATCAGATGCTCCAAAGCGTTTCTTATTAGTTGGGTATTTGGTTGTTTTTTTTGTCTATTTTGTCTATCTTGAGGATGTCTCAGCCCAAAGGCGACCCTGTTTGTGGTCATTGCACAACCGTTCTGCTACTACAGTTTCTAAAATTACTGTAGATTAGTATTTAATTTATTATTACTATGAACTCTCTTCACTGATATGACAGTCTATTAGGTCTTGTAGTGAGTTTGACAAGGCGATGCTTTGCAGTATTTCGACTATGGCCTGTATTGTCGCCTCATATATATATATATATATATATATATATATAGTGCAGACACGGGCGATAGCCTTTTCTGCAAAATTACGTGAATAGTTATAATTGTTTGAATGTATGTAATAATGGAAATTTCAAGCTCAATGAAGAATTGTTGAACTTAAATAAATTTGCCGCCCGGAGAAGACGGTCCCATAAAAAAAATATATATATACCATTATTGATGCTATTCTATCTCGAGCCACATCAACACTGAAATTCAGAGCTTCCACCTGGCCGCGCCTTAGTCCTAGGCTAACATACCACATACCAATAGATGTCGTTATTTATTAGAAATCTCACATTAATTTAATACTTGCTTAACAGCTCCCCGGGTATCATGTATTTATTGATCGTAACAAGCACTGCCTTAGCTATTAGGAAACCTCGTGCATTGGTTGTGTTACCTTTTCTGGCCGATGTCTCGGAAATGTTACGCAGATTGGCAAGAATCTTATCCCGGAAATCTCCTCTCCGGGTGGCCATTGCATCCAGTCGCTCCTGCGCGCCTGCTCGCTGCCGACACACCATTTCCCGGCGAAACATTGTCCAAGTACAAACGAGCCCCCTTTTTGCAGCAGCGTTAAGAAAATAAACTGTGCTGTTAACATGTAGTATTATTTATTAAATCATTTTATAATGTAAAAAGATGCATTATATATATATATATATATATATATATATATATACATGAGGACTTGTAGAGCTCGCTACAGTAAATCAATTTTTCCAATGAAACATGGTCGCTAAGAAGTCTTGGAGTGATAGTACTAAAATCCGTGACTCTAGTGTTATTGCCCGACATAGGAGGAGGGAAACAAATTTGCAATTGCACGACAACCAGTCCTCCTATACATAAACTAGACTCATCGTCGTGTTCGTGAGAAAATTCTGCTTCTTGAAGATAAACACATAACGCAGGCCAGACGATGCGACATGGTCGTTTAGAAGAGAATTCGCAAATATGAAGTTCTGTTATTAGCCTTCATGCCCAATATTTCAAAATCCCTACGACCACTCAGCGCAATGCGACCTGCCAAAACACATTCAGTGCATTTTATGGCGATCATTTTGGTAGCAAATCTATTGCGATGCGAGCCATATACAAGTATATATGAATATATATACTTGTATATATATACTTGTTGTCGCCTATTTGGTGATTAATTACGATTGTCTTACAGAAGTATGTATATTGATACCAACCCTTTTATGTGAAATAAAAGTGATGTTATGTTATGTTATGTATATTTTTGCCTTATGCTAGTCAACGGCAACGGTATAATTAAATGACGCGGCTCCGTAAATGTTTAACAAGTATTCGGCAAAAGATATATATTTTTGGGAACGCATTTCTTTACACACACAGATATATATATAACGCGACGAAACCGCTTACCAAACAGACTAAATCCAACCGCCAACCGATCTTCACCGTTAGCACTTCGTAGAGACACTTGTGATTCTTAGCGAATTTATCGTGTTTCATAGACAGCCACTAAACTGCTACAACAATTGACAATTCATAAGAACGAACTGTGAAAGGTCTTTCCGTGATCGAGTCCGGTCAGTCGCACACTTATCGCCTATAGCGTATAGCGAACAAACACGAACCAATTCGTTGTCAACACCGCCACTAGAAACAACGACACTTTCGTATCGGCGCTTGTTTTCTCAGCAATCCCATTTCATCACCATCACCAACCCGTCCTTATTCGTATCTTTTGTCTTCATTAGCATGTCCTAACTTGTGTGAGCCTAGAGGCTGGATGGAGACTCACTGACACCAGCTGGCTGTCTGTCTGTCTATAGGCTGATTTAACAAGACTACCTGTCCCGGAGTTATGTATTATAGTCGAACGCGGCGCGAGAGCAGGTAGCAAAAGAGTCGAGATCTGCTACTTGCGTTTCTCTACTCTTCCTACTTAGTCTACTTTAGTCTAGGCTTTCACAATACTTTGTTGTGGCTAATGTCATTTCTCATCGCAGCCCCTGTGTCTATTGACTCTTGGTCCTGACAATGATACAATGATGACGACCGCGCCGATTAAGACAACCACTGGTTTCGTTCTATCATGTCATAGACTAACTAGATAGGTGATGATCGACACAAGACGATTCAAATACTGATGAAGGCGCCAACAGCCACAGAGCCATTTGAGCCGCCGCGCAACGTCCCGCGATACCGCCCTCTCCCCTACGATCGTGTATATATGGCTGGCTCGCGCGTTTTGTCGTCTGCGATGGTGTACTTGTTTTGCAGAACTCCGAAACCCGGTCGGTTTGAATACCGCACATGATGTTTTGGGTCACTGGAGTGATTGACGAAATCGAGAGTCAGAGAAACATTTAATTTGTGTGTTGTTTCACTATAATTGTTAAGCTGTCAACCAACTTTGGAGTTTTAATTTATGTATGTAAGGCCAGCTTTACTGTTAACTGGATGAACATCTCTTTTCGAAGACCAGCATTCGGTTCCGCAATCCTGGCTCAACACAATCCACACACAGTGCCACACAACAGGCAGTAACAAGATATATATATATATTTATATATATATATATATAGATAAATAGATAGATAAATATCACGGCTTCTGTAGATTGTGGCGTTACCCCAACACATTTTAAGCAACACACGCTACTTAAAACGAACGATTATGTAATTATTTTCAATTGACGTTGTCCCTGCTCGATTAGACGTGGCTCTCCTTAGCAAGAGCAACACGAAATAGCAGGAAAAAGCAGCAATACGGTACTTGCTTTCAGAGCACTTGCTTTTCTTTCTGATTTTGCTCGATTCGACTGACTTAACGGCCAATGTCGTCGCCGATTGTTCTTCTCCTGTCAACCGTCAAACGTTTTCGTCATTTTCATCATAACCTCATGTTTTGTTCCTTTTCTATTAGTCGGTTATAGACTTCGGCTAGTGGTGAGTTAGAGTCGTGCTTTATGCTCCAGTTGATCGCGTGCCTACGAGTTTTTTTTGTGTATGCAACTGTACCGTGTAGTACTACAGGGTCTCATTTTTTTTTTTTATAGAGGTAACTGGTAAAACGCGTTATGCACACCGGGCGACGTTGCTAAAGCCTCGGTAGTGTGGGACTCGCACCCACTAAAATCCAGTCGTCCTCTTTGCCCCTTGACGGGGGGTGGCCGCAGTACTGTCTTCTCGAGATTACTTCGCCTACAGGGTCTCAATGATTGTCAGCAGACAGTTCGATAATGCACAAATATCCGCTTGCGGACCGAGTCCTCCCTCTAGGAAGTTAGCCACTGAGAGATCGTGAAATGATCTCAAATGGCGTGACACTAACGTGACAAGCTTGACACGGAAAATGTTGTTGTTGTGGTCAAATATAGCCGAGGCGGACGGTTAGCTGCCAGTGACGCATGTACATCCGGCATTCTCCAAAACTTTCTATATTACCGCCAAAAAAAAAACTAGAAATAAACAAATTAATAAACTTGTTTTTAATTTAGATCATTCTCTGTCCCCCTACGGTCTTCGGTTTAAATAGATCCAATAAGATATGATGCCGCTCATTTCGCGCCACTCGAGAAATTCAAACACCAGGTGAGCGCTTGTTTTACTCACTAACCACGAAAGGCCGTTTGCTCCGCCTCGATGTCGCCCTGCTCGCCTCTCTCCACGGCAATGTCGTCGGCATTGTTTGCCGACAATCCCTCGAAAGTCGGTCTGTCTGTTTATACCCTGCATATACATGGCTGTGCATACAAGTGTGTGTGTTATTGAATAGAACACGCACGTGAGTAAAAGATTCGAAATCTCCAGAGCCGCGATATTGAGTGCCGCTCGTGACGTGAGCCACGGGCCACACTATTAAAGTGTGGATAATAATCACAAGTCAGTAACAGGTCTTATTCCAACGACTGTAGTGATGCTAGTAGAAGAAAACCCCAAATGTAGTCAGATGTGTCAATTAAGTGAATTCGAAGCGATGCGAGTTGAGTTGAATCAGTGAGCAGATGCACGTACTTGTCGGTGTGTGAGTGATTCAGTTGCAGTGTGAGTCGGGGCTGGCAGTAGAAATTTTGGCGTTTCGCCAGAGTTCATATAGCCACGATGAGCTTCCTCGAGTACAAAGACTGTCCGGAGGAGGGTGACACAGTGATCGTGTATTTGAACTTCAATCTTTTCTACGCTCTCGAACTCAAGGTAGGCAGGTCTCTAACTACTGCGGCTTCCATCAATAAATGTCTAACTATCTACTGGAAACTGTTTATTTGAAAGAGATGTTGACGGTTATCGGCTGTATACTGTGCTTTCTTTGGGTTTTTCTTGGTATACATGCAGACTGTAATTATTTTTTATAGAGATTAACCAGTAAAAACGGCCGACGTTTTTAAAGCCAAGGTAGTGTGGGGCTCACAAACCCACGAAAATTCAGTCGTACTCCTCGCCTCCTGTCGGGGTGGCCGCAGTACTGTCTTCTCGAGATTTAGTATTGTATACTGTACTACTATATAATGTGTTATCATGTTATATATATGTTTTTAATACCTATTATAGACTCTTTTTGCATGCATCACACTGAGATACTTACTAAATGTAAGGCGTGTCGCTTACCATTATGAGTTCAAAAACATTATTGCGTCCTTAAAAGTTAAGTTACGAGAGAACTGCTATTACAGATTCATTCATTTATTAATCACCTTTGTTAGGTATATAGCCAAATATTATATATAAAAACACAGTTACTGAGCCAGCCTGGCCAGTGATTCAACTCTGGGGCACTCCCCCGCATGATATCTCCCACAAGCTCTCCCACACCTGTTACAGATACATTCTTCTGTCGGCTCATGGTACCCTTGAGTTTTACAGAGAACATGGTGGAAGCCATGCACTGCATAGCGTACTACCACACTTCGGTTGGTGCGATGCAGTCCCTTCCACGCATTGTTTGTCATTGCACCCGTACTAAAGAAGTCGGGGTCCACGTCTGACAATTTCACCTCCCACTGACAGATAAAATCCCTCTAGGCCTGTGTTTCCGGCAACCGGAACTGGCGTTGCAGGTCCTCTATGAAGAGCGGGGCACCGGCGAGTAAATAGATCAGACGATTGCGGCATGACGTGTGGAGGCCGAGCACTCGCTTGAGAAAGGCGGGTTTCACTCGATCAAGCCTCGCTAGCTGGGCCACGCTCAAGTGCTCCCAGATAAGCTGTATGCCGTAGGATGCCGTGGGCGCGATCTTAAGGTTGAAAAGTTTTAGCGCCGTGTTAAGGGAGAGAAGCGTGGGTTTTTCAATTCCGACGCTTGCTACGAGGGCTTTTCTGACCCTCTCGGCGATGTGCTCCGTAAACGACGTACCGGAGGTCGGGAGAGAGAGGCCAAGATACGGAAAATTGTTGACATACTCCAGTGGTGTGGAGTACAACAGTAGCTCATCGCTCGCCGCGAGTCGACCAGCTTTACGGAACTTCATGGCCTTGGTCTTGCCGATGTTGATCTCGAGTCCTACATCCGCCACGTACTGCTCAAGCCTCGCTAGGCTCTGCTGCACCTCGAATCGGCTTGTTCCACCGATCGTTTGCGAGATCGTCTGCGTATAGCAGAATGTCTGGGCGGACGGACTCTCGAGTGGCCACGATGCGTCGCGGAAGATCGTTGAGCAGGATGGAGAACAGCAGCGGACTTAAGTTGTCCCCCTGCGCGACTCCCGTCGTTTGCACAAAGGGGCACAACTCAGCCACCCCATCCTGTATGGTGATCGGGTTTTCCTGCAGGATTGCCCCGATGAGCTGGAGGATGTTGGCAGGCACGCCCGCTTCAGACAACTTGAAGATAATCTTGTCTCTGCGAGCTCCATCAAAGGCCGAGCGGAAATCCACAAAGACGGCGTACAGGAATTGCTTGGCGTGCCTAGACTACATCACTACCCGAACCCTGGCCAGCAGAATCTCACACGCAGTCAGTGTGGACCTGCCTGCGCGGAAGCCGTGCTGCTCTTTCGGGATGGCGCCGAGAGCCTCGAGGAAGTGAGACAGGCGGGCGGTGAGGATGGCAGAGAGCAGCTTGTAGCAAGCTCTTTTTGGCGATCCCACGACACGAGCTGGGCTCTCTGGGGTTGCCCTTTCCCTTCGGGATGACTGCTAGATGAGCACTCTGCCAGTCGCTGGGGAGGCGACCTTCGCGCAGACTAGCGTTGAAAAGGGCGGTCCAGCAAGGAGCAAGTACCATGGCCTCCTTGAGGTGCTCATTACGGACTTGGTCGGGACCGGCGGCCTTGTTGAGACGGAGTCGTTGCATGGCGCCAAGCACCTCGGTGAGAGAAAATCTGCGGGCCTGGTTGGCTGCTTTGCACGCACTGTTGAACCATGGACTTCCCCTTCTTGGCTTACTAAGACCAGCTGCGTATCTCAACAGCTCCGTAAGAGCTTTGGCATAATGGTCAATGTCTGGAGCTCCCGGCACACAGGGAAGACCTCGTGAAGGCGTTCCCGTAGGTGGTGCAAGCTAATATGCTTGTCCAGCGGAGGTGGGCGGGGAGCAGAAGTCCTAGCAGCTGGCAGGAAGACTCTCACAGCCGTTGGCAGATGATTCTTGAAATGTCCTCCGCTGCGGAGGGGGTTGTCAACACCGAGGTAGGAGACCTGCTCGGATGGCAAGCTTACCGCGAATACATCTATGACAGATGATCCCATGTGCCCCTCGAAGGTTGGGCTTGCAGGATCGGTGACAACCCAACAGCCCGAGTCGGCCAGGGTGTCCAGGAGAATTCTCGTGCGCAGATCGGCCGGGCGGTCCAGCCTACTGTTGAAATCGCCGGTGACGATGATGGGCGCATCGCTCTCCAGCGCACTGAAGCACCGGGTCAGCTTTTCAACCAGCACCGTCGAGTTCTCCTTGCACGGCGGACGCACGTAGGCTGCGATTATGTTTAGCCGCAAACCCTGGATTACGACCATGTCTTCCTCAGCAAGAAGTACCTCAACATCGCCCAGCCGCTGGTTATAGCACACGGAGACACCGCCGCTGGGTCGGCCGGGACCTGCAGGCCGGATTGCGGGGGAGTGCGCGCAGTAGAAGCCGCGGATGTTGAAGGAGGTCGTGGCCCAAGTCTCCGTCAGTACAAGAACGTCAACGCCCTCAAACGCGGAGGGCGCGAGGAGGTCGAGTGTCCGAATCCCCTCGCAGTTCCATTGTGCAATTAGGAGCGGTTCCCATTGCGGCCCCTCCCCTTGCTCCGGGGCCTGCTGCGGCGGGTGCAGTCCCGAAGAGCCGCGGCGAGGTGGTCGTACAGAGTGTCCCTCGGCGGCGCGCGGAACTCCGAGTTGTCCTGCCTGTCCTTCTGGTGCTTCGCCTCGTAGCGGGGACGGTGGCGGCGCCGAGTTTGAGCACCTCGGATCTCGCCAGGAGACCGGTTGGAGCTCTGAGAGGAGCTCTCGCGCAGAAGCTGCCGGAGAGCAGTCTTGATGCCGTCCACGGCGCTCTTGTCCACGCTGTGTTTGTCTTTCGTGCCCGAGTGCTTGGACTGATGGGTAGTTTGGTCGTTGCTGACCTTGGAAGGATCTCTTAGGGATACCCTTAAAAAATCTTTTACCCGTCGGGCGATCGCCAGGGCCGCTTTCTTGGCCGGCTCACCCTTGTAGCTGTAGGAGCCGCGTTCAACCACCTGACGCTGGATCTGGGTGAGGGGCACGTACACGAAGCCGGCAGCCGCGGCGCGCAGCGAGAGGGCCTCGTTGGCAGCCTTGCAGTCTTGGTTGAAGAGCGGGACGGAGAGCACGCTCAGCTGGGATCCAGGGCGGACCACCTTGAGCTGCTTGGCGAACTCCACCGTGGCCTCGATGAAGTCGTTGCCCTCAAAGTTGCCACACTCGTGGTAGCCGGCGTGAAGCGCTACGCAGACAGGACCGGGGGCGGCCTTCTCGATGGCGTCCTCGGCCTCCTTAATGATGTCCTTGATGCCCGGCTTTGAGCAGCTGCGGACGATCATGGCAGCCTTCCGCGGGAGAAGTTGCTTCAGTGCCGGTCTGAAGGCCGCAACAGCGCTGTCACCGATGAGAAGCGCAGTCTTTTTGCTATCACAGATGATACATTAGACGTAATCTGCTGCGGGCGCCCTTCTTTCAACCCACTTATTTGCGTCTATAAACGATGGCACGGACTAACTTCAACGGACACTTCTAGAAAGCGCTTGAGCAATTTTAACATCGGACGGCCTTTAGGAGAAAAGTGATGTCTTCATTAGATCGATAGCGTGCGGCCTCATCATACGAAGACTTATCACGCAAATAGCCATCATCATAATTAGAGCATCACTTGTGAACGCAGTTACATCGAATTAAGTGTTGCGGTAAAAAGGGGTAGGGCAGGGTTACAAGAAGCCATCATGGCTACCCCTGGGATGAAATAGAACCCCCTAATTTCAGCTAGTAGTGTGCAACAGGTAGACCGGCTTAGACCGGCCTTCAAGTTCAAGGCCTCGAAGTGTCTACTCGCCCGTCCGTCCGTACGTTCAACGTATCATACCTAGACGCCGAAACGCTTGGGGGACTTCTAGGTCTGGTTGCTCCTAACACTATAAAAGTAACGGAGTTTGCAGAAAAGAGGACAGTTACCCTCAAAGTTACTAATTGCGACAATTACAAAAGTGGGAGGCGTGACATTCAAAAGCAAGACGAAACTTGCAGAACCGTTACAAATATCTTGGCGAGATCTAGATGTTTCGATTTTCGCAATCAGCTCTATGCCTCTGAAGATACATAGGCTTCTTTGTATAAATATAAAAAGTTTAGGCTTGCCGAAGCTTAACTACTCGCTGCACGCCTCCCCGTCTAATCAATGTCTTTGCGCTGCATACGCATATAATGACGCTGCTAGAAACATATTTGGTGAAGTTGACCCGATAAAAACACTTGGAAAATGGCAACCCTTCAAATCGCGGAGGGAGCGCTTGGCATAATGGCGACGACCAAGCTGGCTTCTATGTGCTGCGCTGCGGCATTATTCGATGTCGGCCATCTTCCAGATATGCGAGTTAAAGCCGATGTAGGCCATGTAATTTATAAGGTCAGAAACTCGCGAGGCAGAGTTGACAGCCAAACAAATGATTGATCCAGATTTTTGGGGAGAAGCGCACACTGGATGGCTACAGATGCAACGTTGTTATTTAGAGTGGCCATAGGACCGCAGCAAGGGACTGAGGCTTAATAACTGGGATGTGCTCCAGTCAGCTTGGCGTCATGCTTGATCCGAGCTACTTCCGAATAATGTCGGCTATTAGGATACCATTGGACCCCGTCTGCGAGCCGTTCTTCTGCATGTCGTATGGCGGGCTAGCCGGTTCTGGCGATCTGCACACGCTAAGCTGCCTAAAATATCACGGCAATGGGTCCTATACGTGTCTGCTTTGCGAAGTTTTTAAGGGATATCGCAAAACAAATGACCGATGCGAAGCGATGCTTCTCAGACGGCCAAGATAAAAGTTCCTTCGGGCAGGGGCAGATCCCTAATGCTTTCGTCGCGGTGGGCCGAAGGATGCTTAATAAGCACCGCTTACGTCAACGAATAGCCCCAGGCGGCATTCGATGGCTGCTGCAAAAGACTTGTCGGTAAGAGTGCAGTCATGGCGACGGGTGGGTACGGGCTGCATCGGTATAGGTGCGTCGAGTAAAGCAATTATAATATTAATATGCTATTACCTACTGAGTAACAGTCGGCTTTCAGTGATTGATTGCGCGACTATGAATTTGCGCGTTATAGAAATAGGTATTCTTACACGTATATACCCAATTTTTTTTATGCGGCACTCGAATTTGTTCTACTCTTCTATCAATTTTGATAGTCCCTTCTTGGTCCTGTAATAGACTGTCCATAGGTTCCTGTCCAGAAGCCTCAGGGGCTACGGGTTAGCCAACACGCGATCTCTTGTCATAAAACGGTCTATCTACAACAAGGCAATGGCCTGGAATAAACGTATTTCTTTCTTAGCCAGAGTAGCAGGCACTCCGCGGTTTTTCAAACACGCCGTCAAGATTTACGTTGACGTAATCTTGACGTTACGCCGGCTTGACGGTGGTGACGAAAAACTAGATAGAGAAGACGCTGAGGGCTATGTCCCTCGTGAATCTCGTGCAAATGGCCATGAATAAATCCATGCTCTTAATAAAATGTGCATACACGTATGCGTACACGTTCCTATTGCTGCTGCTTCTGCTGTTGCTGCCGAAGGCAGGCGAGACATTTCAGACAAAGTACGGCGCCCTCCGGCACAGCGATGTGATCGGGCGGCCTTACGGCAGTCGTCTGGCCGTGAAGGCGGGCTTCGTGCACTGCCTCCGGCCGACGCCCGAACTCTGGACGTTGTCGCTGCCACACCGGACGCAGATTCTGTACGCGCGCGACATCTCGCTGACAGTGTTCCAGCTGGACCTTCGGCCGGGCAGCGTTGTCGTTGAGTCAGGCACCGGGTCGGGATCGATGACGCACTCGCTGGCCAGAGCGGTCGCTCCCCACGGCAAGGTTTACACGTTTGACTTTCACAAGGTATGTAACCCCCGAATGAGGATGGCCTCTTTCTCTCTCGCTCATATATATATATATATATATATATAGACTTGAAGGTAAATATATATGTCTATTAACTGAATTAACTGAAGTCTATTAACAGAATGGGACAATCAAGAGAGCAGCTTCCGCATACCAGTAGCAAAAGCTACCCCACAGCAACTGCCTAAGTCTGTAATATTGTGTTGTCGTTATTACGATATCTACGATATAAAGTATTGAATCCAAAACGTCAACGAATATATATATATATTCCGTTGTATCTAGGAAAAAGCAAATCTCTTTTCAGCAAGTGCCTTCACTCTATGCGTATGTTTGTTGTTGTATTTTTTATGTTGTGTTGTTGTCTGACAATGGCTGAGTTACTAGCCCCGCCGCTTTAACGTGCTACGACTATTCGAGTCGTATCTCGTTGTTGTAGTAAGAGTCAGTTTGTGTAATGAGCTGGCATTTTCGAAATACCTCTTGGATACAATTCACAGTGATCTTGAGTTGTGAGTCTATCGTAATCTAGTATCTTCATCGTTATTGAGAAGAGGCGCAATCGACGAAGAGAACGCGAAGTCCGAACTGTGAGACTTTTTCAGCTAACTACTATGCTATGCAATTATGAACTTTATTGCTGTCAGTCGGCAAGCTGACAAGTGATAAATAAAAAAAAAACAGTCGACTGTGTTTGTGTGAATGCGGCTTGCTCTTCTTCGGAAACCTCGGAACATTGACCGGATAAAACAGCTTCGAAGTGAGCTCGTACAGAAGGAGTTCTCTGCGCACGGCTTGGCCGACGTGGTTGAGTGCGCTCACCGCGATGTGTGCGCTGATGGCTTCGGACTTACCGGGGTAGCTGATGCCGTCTTCCTCGACCTACCCCATCCCTGGTTGGCAATTCAGCACGCCATCGATGCTCTGAAGGATACCGGCGGCAGGATCTGCTCATTCTCACCGTGCGTGGAACAGGTCAGTATTTTGCCTATAGCCTATCGCAGGCGATTCTAGTAGGCGATCTTTCCACGAGCTAGTTAAAAGGTCTGGAGCTTTCTTTACTCTAGATAATTTAAGTGCCTCATGGAAATATCTTTGTCTATGTAATGTTTCCCGTTTTCCATGCATCTTAGCTTTAACGAAAGTTGACTGCTACAAACTTCTACGGAAGAGGAATCAAAACGTTGATCGGGGGAAAATCAACTAATAACATTATAAACAACAATAACAACTTACTTATAGGAAACTTCTACGAAATATGAATAAAAAAGTTGGTCGGGGAAATCTCAACTAATACAAGTATAAACAATAAAAACTTTTTACTACGAAACTTCTACTAAAGAGGAATCAAAAAGTGAAGAAGGGCGTTCAAACGCCCTGAACATTTGATTCAGGGCGAAGCAAATGATAAACGTGTAAACAATAAAGACCCATTACTGGGAAACTTGTACGAAATAAGTGAAATCCATCATAAAGTTTCGGACTGATCGTCGGGTGAAGTGCTTGCTAAAACCGAGGATGCTATCTCGATGCCTAAATATAAATGCCAGATCGTAGCTGTATCGTGTTCAGAAACTATTGAGCGCGTATCTGGTGTCTGGTCGTTCATTGTAGGTTCAAAAGACGTGCGATCAGTTGAACAAGTTGCGATGCGTCGAAGTCGCGACGCTCGAGTGCCTCGAGAGGCCGTACGAGGTGAAGCACGTGTACGTCGTCAAGCAAGGTGCTGCCAGCAAAGAGCGACAGCGTGGCGCCGTCGACTACTTCGTGACTCGAACTTCGCCAGAGGCCGGTGAATCGCGTGGCGGGGCTGACGGCGATGAGTGCGAGCCAATGCTTGGTAACGGTAAAGAAGGCACTTCTGGCACTCAAGAAGACCGTAACCTGGAGGGCGATGGTGCCGCTGCTGCTGGCGCTGCTGCATCGACAATGGCGGAGGACGATTCCGGGCCCATAGGTGAGTAGAGGAGAAGATTGCTATGCGGTGAACACGAGCTGCCTGTTCTTTAGATGTACTCATCGTATTTATTTCACTCATATTGAGTATGCATATAACATAATTATACAGACACATTTAGCTGCCTGCGGCATGTTATTCGAGAGGGCAGTGCAGTGATGTCTCCGCAAGGGCCAGGCAGGCAGACGCATGTAACTTCGTACACACCTGAGAGCACAGTCGACAGACACTCTGTGTACTCTTCGAAGCTCGTATTCGAACAAACCAGGTGATGATAGTTGACAAACCAGGTTCTTTAGATGTTATCCCGGAAAAGAGGGTGGGAGCGAGTGAAAGAAAGAGAGGAAAGAGGGAGACCGGATTTGTGACGCGACGTGACATCCCATAAACAGATCGCAACGTGTACTTACATATGAAACACACGAGGCTAATGCTGTGTTGCTTGATGTGTTCCAGCGGAGGCGGACGAATCGACAGAGACCTCGATAAAAGGCTCCACCAAGAGACATCGCCAGGAAAAGCCATTCCTGCCGGGCAAGACGAGACTCTGCGCCATTCCGTCAGTGAAGATACCTGGCCATACGGGCTATCTCACATTCGCCACGTTTCTCGGCCGAAAATCCGGTTCGGGCACCGTTCAGCACTAGTCGTGCCGAATTAATTGTGGTACCTATTTTTTAGTCGCAGGTATATCGGCAATATTTCGGTATGACAATACCATGACAAAGTCGCACCGCTTCCACTGAGACAGTGTACATAATTCATCCGGGCTGCGTCCTTCCTACAGTGATCAATCTCTAGTACTGTAGCAATTGACGGTTCAGAACGGAATAGTTGGCGCTGATTGCAGGCGTTGGCTGATGCAATCATCCCGCGGAAACATGGTACTTGCATTGTTGTCTGTACTAGCAAATAGGCGAGAAACAAACATAAACACTCGTGAAGGTTGCTTTGAGATGGCGAACACGAAGGGAGCGATTAACCGGGTGCTACTGAAAAGCAAAACTTAACTTAATTTCCTAGATTTGGTACGAAATTTGGCGGAAACTGTTTTTGCTATTCTGCGCGCGGACACAGTGCGTATGCGTTTGGGCGGAGAAGCACCAAACACGGAGGGCGCACTTAACTGACACGACGTCCCGCACTTGTAGTGACAACAAGAACAGTAGCAGTACAACAAATGTAAACAAATAAGTAAATATCAATGTTTGTATCTAAACGTTTATTCATTAGACAGCACACTTTCCATAAAATTTGAAGTGATTGCACGTACATACCGAAACTACTAAGGCCTTCCGGTTTGCTTTGCTTATAATTAATCAGCTACACACAGGTCAAGTTTCGCGCCAATGGATGGCGACATCTTTTATTTAAGTTTGCTTCAAAAAAGTAAACACAACGAATTCGGGGGAAGAGCAACGACTCTGCATCACGTTCTGCTTCTGGTGATCAAACAGTGTCCCGAAACACTGTGTGTAGGTCGTACCGTCGGTTTCGCGCGAGGAGACCGAAGATGACCCTCGTTCGGAAAGGCTTTCGACGTCAATAATAAAAGAAAACATTGGAAAAGTTCGTGATACTAGATCGTACTCAACAATAGCCAAATCACTATTAAAGATCAGTTGTAACAATCCTAATATATATTTCATTCCAAAAATGTTGAATTTCGAGCAAATTCATCGGAAAATTTCCGAATTGAACCCTCAGGCGGTAGCAGAACGAAAGAGTGATTCAGGAGACGAGTCATGAGTGTATGACCACGGCATCGAGACCTAAGCCCTATCATTCGAGTAGTGCTTCTAAGTAGAGAGCAGATCTGGGTAACAACTCTTAGAACCTCCATCACCATAACGGACAGGGTACACATCGTTACCGATTTCGGATTATTTAATTAACAAGAACTCGATTTCTATATTTCCTCAACTTCTCTATTCGCTGAAACTGGCTCCGTGTGGCGCATTCCTCTTTGAGAAAAAAAAATATATAGATAAACAATTCACAAGAGCAACTCAATTCGAATCTGAAAGAGGCGTTTAAAAAATGTTTTGAAGAAAAGGAAAGAAAGTAGCACAAGTTCATTGCAGTGGGATTTTAAAGGGAAGAACACTTTGGAAAATTATGTAATTACATTTTTTTTTAAATTTAAAAATATGTATTATAACGTTTCGATTTATCTCTTTCTGTATATATATATATATATATATATATATACGAGTATATGTATATACGGCACAACCAGAGCTCGCCTAAACGCCGTGTCTGCCAAGAATTCAGGCGCCTGGTTACACGCGCTTCCCAGTGTCCCCATAGGTACTCTTCTTGACGCTGGTACGATTCGCATAGCAATAGGCCTACGATTAGGGGCAGATCTAATTAGCCCCCATCGGTGTCAATGTGGTTACCCCGTCGATAAACTAGAACATCATGGACTATCGTGCATCATTAGCGCAGGACGACGCCCGAGACATGCCGCTATTAATGAGACCAGCTGAGCATACACGGAAAAAAACTAAGACACAAGGTGTCTCAGTTTTTTTCCGTGTATGCTCAGCTGGAGTATTAGGTTCTAGAATTTAGCCTTGTGGCACAGTTGAATGGACCAAAATAAAGAGTAGGTGATGTCGTATATACCGCCCATTATTATTATTATTATTATTATTATTATTATTCGCGTGCCCGTCGGCGTTCTCACCACCGCTGATTTGCAATGGAGGGGGCGGTGGGAATCCAAACCCTCGTTTCTAGGCCGCCGGACTGCAATTTGTAGGAGAACTTGTCTAGAGTGGTCACAGAATGTAAATTCCCAGTCTGCGTTTCGTCGTTGGACTTCTGCCGATCGGACGAGAAACTCGACGCAACAACAGTAAAAGCCAAGCGGTTGGAAGGGTACCAGAGTTATGAAGGTGACGGCCTTTACAATTTAAATGGTCGTGTTCGTTGCTTCGTGAAAGCTGTCATCGGCCTCTACGCTAGGCTCTAACGTCCCCGGCGAAAGAGCGCATCCTAATGAATTATTTTTATGACGGTATTTGAAACTCTGTCCGAGTAACTGCTTGAAGATTCTATAATATGTTTGTCGTTTATTAGCATTTATGATTTATGCTAATATTATTTTTATTATTGGCTGGAAGTCAGCAGTTATGCTGCCACAAGGACTGTCGGGGACACGCCTGGGGACACTGTCAGGGGAGAAAAGTTTTGAATCTGAAGACACCACGTGCGTTCATTCAAGCATGCTGCGTTCATTAAATAACCCCTCACTACCCAATGTCCGGCTGTGCAGAAGCTGTTGTGGTCATTCGATTAAGGTTACATACATGAAAGTTGGGAATATAAGTAATACTGGGAAGATAAAGTTGAACAAGTCCGACGACCGGTTGGAAACCTGGATATTTTCAGTGACAATCGCCATATCTATATCAGATACATAGCTCATAGATGCCATCACCTGGTCTGTTCGAATATGAATGTTCACAGAGTGCATCTGTCGACTGTGTTCTCAAGCGTGTACGACAGATCATTTGTCTGCCTGGCTGGTTCTTACAAAGAGATCACTGCATGGCCTCTCTCAAATTATATGCCGAGAGCAGCTGATGACACTATAAGTATTAATGCAATATGCATGCTCAATATAAGTAAAATAAATGTGATGATGATTAAATGACCCCTCACCGAGAACAACACCACTAACTGCGCTCTTTCCGAACAACAGGCGAAATAGATAGTGACAACGCAGCCTTCAAAGTTTTTGTTTATTGTGTCTGTTTTGTTTATTTTTGTTAGATACATTTTTACTTTGTTACATTATATGATTATGCAGTATATACAAGTGCGGCAGCCAAGTCCGTCCTTCGGGCCTTAGCGATAAAGGACATAAGAAAAAAAAATATATATATATATATATTCCAAATTGAGGGAAAATAAGCATCTTTTGTTATTGAAAAAGGATTCTTCTTGCTTATCTATGCTTTTAAATCTTAATGTTTAAAAGCAATAGTGAAATTAGTAATTCTTGTTATACCGATATAGCTGGCCGGGCATCACATCATAAAATATGTGGTTGCGAGAGAACGAGTTGTTCGATATATCATAATTTCTTCACCATGAAACTGAAGCCAAATACATTTGTCTAGCCTTAATACCTACATAGTACGGCACTATTCTGCAGATTCTGTCTTGCGGCGAATGTGCTACCAGTATGGGGTATTACCGCATATGACAGCTGTCGGTATGATAAGATCCGCGGGGTTAACTATTAATTTAATAGCATTCTCCCCTCATACAGATACATTTAGCTCTCTGATCTAAATCTACCGTTGCACTTAGCTGTTCGCTCTGGTAAAAAAAACCACCTCGGCACTTTGGTGTATATTTGCACACGTGATGAACGGAGGCAGCTTTTGAACTCTTGTGCCGCGTTAGCAAACACCAATCGCTTACTGGAAAACGACTTACGCTAATTACGCCTAACGGAATTGAGATAATTTTAAAGCCTAGTTAGTTTGCCCCTCGTAGTATAAGCGGTTCTAAAGCATATATATATATATATATATATTTGCAGTTTATTCGTTTAATTGTTTTCGTGCGCTGATCGGCAGTCAGTTTGTAAGTGAGTGTAATGATCGCAGTGGACATGTTCCACCTCGCTCCGTGTGTGTAGACAAAGCGACGGAAGCACGGGGAACAACAAGAGGATATGCCCCGGACCGATTCTTCGTCGGTTCATACTTAGCGCATACGCATATGCTTATGCTGCGAGTTACGTCGGAATAGGGGCCACCCTCTGAGCGACGATACAGAAGGCACTATTGAAGCGGTCACCGTAGATATGACCCTGATTTCGTAGGTGGCGGAACGAGTGCACGCGAAGACCGGCGTGATCCATTGCGCGCGTCACCATGTCGTCCGTCAGCGGTAAACAATCAAACGTTGTCTGGCCTACAACAGCAGCAGAACAGATAGCACAACACCCACAGCATGACGTTATTTGTACACTTATATCTTTGTTTATATGTATGTATGTATGTATATATATATATATATATATATATATATATATATATATATACATCGGGACAAGAAAAGCTGCATCACCCATCACACTTGACTTTATGCATTCTTTGTACTCAAAGCAGTCACAGTGTCATATATTAAGAATGACTGCACCATTCTAAAAAAAATTGTGTAGCTTTAAGCCACGACCAGAATGTTGTTGAAGCGTTACCTCTCATTATCAACTATATAGAGCTGTACAGTAAACTGAAAAAAAAAAACACTAGGATATTCGACTTCGGTTTAGTCACTTCTGTTCGGAGGTGTCTCATATCTCAAACACATAATGAATTTTCTAGTCAAGTGCTAACAACGAGTACTGACAAATTGATATCACGCCATATCTTTGCTTTGGCCGGTATCCACTCATGGACAGCTTCCGCCGGAGCGCGGGTTTGGGCAGGGCTCGAGCTACAACTAATCGGGATTTAAACATCCTTCTTTTTTAAACAACGTCTGGATCTTGACATACAACGTGGAAACGCTGCCTCCGTTCGGGGCACACTACTGAAGTGGTCTCGCCCTGGCCTCATCGAAACGGACACGTGACAGTCACAATGGGCGCTTACCAGGCGCATTGACTTAGCTGGTCTATTGTGATGTGTGTAACATATACCTAACGTATTATACAGAAAATAAACAAAGTTTTTTGTTGGTTTCTAATCAGGATGACTGGTTTTCTTTAATTAAATATTTTTCTGAATCGCCGACCCACTGCTGTTCAGTTAAGCTAGTTTAACTTCAAAGTGTTCTCCAAGTTCTCACTGGGAGGCGAAAATTACATCACATGAATATTAGATTCCACAGGCACGCTGTGGATCCACACCCGACTACAGCCCAACAATAGGCACAATGCCGATTTATGCGAGATCACGGAAATTGGACCGTTGACCAATGGTAAGACGTTCTATTTCGAAGAGGACCAGATATCTCCCTACGGTAAGGATGAACGGGAAACAGTGTACCGGCGAAGAAGAGAGCAGCTTGCGCGAAATTGCATTGTTGGAGCGTGTCAGTTACGTGTCAGCGGCGGTTTGAGGGTCATAGTTTGGGGACCACATTCTTAGCTGAAAGAATCAAGCTCCTGCAGGTCGCTCAAGTCTAGGGTTCAACATAGAAGAACATGTTTGCCTGACATTGATTTGGTCACCCCACGTGGTGCCTTATGTAAGGGCTAGAACAAAAAATGCATTGTGATATTATTTTCCACATATTTTACTTTTTTTTTTTAATAAATAAAAATTAAATTTAAACGCAGTATCCTAGTCGTACATTAGAGCTGATCTCACTGTTATTCGAATTTACCAGTAATTTTAAATATAGCAGTAGTATTGTAAGAACCAAATGCAATGGGCGATACAATTTTTTTGTTCTGAAGTGTAAACATATACAAAGAAAAATTAAGAGACGCTCATATATATCCATCTCTTTAGGGGGTCTCACGATTAAGTATTCTATAGTTATAAGCGTTGCTTATCGAAAAATAATAAAGACTCGCGTCTTTGTATCAACACTTCCTCTTGGTCATGCTCAACCGTGCTAAACATCCGTATGTAGAATGCGTGGGCATACAACGTGTATATGTATGTTTATACGTATGTATATATAGACGAGCACTATCTTCCATTCATGAATTAACAAACGTCGACCGTTTCTTTTTCGGTTTCTTTGGATTCATCATTCAGAGAATCTTTTCATGTCCAACTTATGATGGATGTATTTGTGATCTCTTGACATGTATACCTAAACATGTCACCTTTTTTTTATGTCAAGGGCGCTTAGAGTCGCAGCATAAGCTGACATGTGTGATATCTTGTGTTTACCCAACAGCTTTTACATGGTCGCTGGCTTCTATGCGTATAGTTTATCATCTGTTCTCGATGGACCTCGCCCAGACATGTCGATCAACAACGGGGATCAAAACGGCGACACCCCGGTAGATGACAGCCATGGCTCGCGCACTAGTCCCTTAAACAACGCCGCCACTATGCTTTATCAACTATTCTCAATGAGCAGTGCTCAAAGGAAACTTAATCTACGACAGGGATCAAATCGGCCACATCCCAGACGACTATCGCACTAGTCTCACGACCACGCTGCAAGTATTTTCATTTGTTAGACGTTTTTCTCCAGTAATCAAACCATCAGTCGGTTTAATACGAATAGCCAACCTGTCCGTTCCCCGGTTGCTTCCTCCAACCACCTTTCTCTCTCGCCTTTATTCCTGCAAAATACATTGCGCGTACGTGGCTTATAATATACGCTCTCCTGAGCGTCGTAACTTTGAGCTTTTTTGATGAGAACACCTCACTGGTACACGGTGAGGAGGATGTGTTGCGGGTAAGACAAAATGTGGGAATCCCGCAAGGAGACCCACTGGGCTGCGTGTTCTGCTTGCGGATTTTGTCGGCAGGAATACCGACAGACCATAGCTGTGATGCATGCAGATGACATAGTAGCTGCTAATCTAACAAGCTGGGTGCCATCAAGCGCATCCTAATCGGACGGAAGACGAAGACTGAGAAATTCGGGCAAGTGTGCCGATTGGCTGCCAAAAACGTCACACGCTGCGGGATCAACTCGCGTGGTTGTCAACTTTTTCCGGTATCTGAGACCTTGACTCGATTATAATGGAACGACATTTATTGCGGACATTGTTGAAACAGTGCGTACAGCTCTAGGATCACTTTATGAAGAGAGAGAACCCAACGAAGTTCGGCGACTGTTCGTCCCGGCGGTAGTGGTACCTCAAGGTTGTTTCAATGCTGATGCATAACCTTGACAGAATATAAGGACACCACACTTGGGCAAACTTTGATTTTCTTGAAACGTTTTCGCTATGTACATGAAGCTTGCCAATGCGGTTAAGGAGCCGCTTCATGTATCTCATATCAGGCTGTGCGCCGGTTGTAAAATAAGTCGATTGAAGTTGAAGACGCTGCGTACAGTACAATTCGAAAGCTTTGCCTCGGAACGGGAAACAAGTCCGACGAGGGGTTGGAGACCTGGATATTTTTAGTGCCTCTAACCTCTGGTCTGGTCTTGCATGTGGCAGTCGCCACATCTATATCAGATACATAGTACATTTTTTTTTTTGAGGAGGTTTAGGGTTTAAAATACATTTACGTACGACTGAGAGAAAGCATAACAGGAGTTGGTAAGCCCCCTAACATGCCAACGCTCAGACAGTGTGGGACTCGGCCACCTAACGGCAAGTCTTGGCGCTTGACAAGAGTCGAGCCGAAGGATTAAGGCAATACCCACTAAAACCCTACATATATAGACGGCAGTGCCTACATATATGTATCCTCCTTAAGATGACCCTCCGACCTGCGGGATCCTTTACGCAGAAGAGTAACTACACACAGGCGGCGGGGAAGTCTCGGAAATGTTAAATCTTTAGGTCCTGCTTGTCGAGTCGCGCCTTGGCACCAACTCTCGGACGCTTTCCATCATTTTCCTTCTTCCTGTCTCTTCCTTTGCTTTCATGATCCGTTGAATAGGCTTTGCAGCCGCGTCCCAGTTTTTGACCGACGTAAGCATGTACGTGACTAGCTCTCCCAGCGTGTTCTTTCTGGGCAGGCCGCGTCTGGTCTCGGTCCATGCGGCGCATCGCAATACTGTATGTTCCGGAGTGTCCACCTCGTCACAGTACAAGCATTGCGTTGTCTCAGCCTTCCCTATCCGATTTAAATACACCTGGAAATCGCCGTGACCCGTGAGAACTTGGGTCAGGTGGTATGTGAGACGGCCCCCGGGACGATTCATCCATTGGCGGATGTTCGGGATGAGGTTCCTCACGAGCGCCCCTGGTTGCCCGTTCGGGATGCTATCCCACTCCTTCTGCCACCGATCGAGTGTCACCTCGCGTTCTTGTACGAGCCCCCTATCTGGGTTAACCCACAGGCGCCGACGTTCGGCTGCCTTTAGGTCCCAGGGCACTGTCTCCGCCAGCACCAGCGAGGCCGCCGTGCTGATGGTGCGATACCCCCGAATGATACGTAGGGCTCCGATCCGCTGGACCTTTCTCAGGATCTTTTTAGTAGCACCTGTGTCCATTGTAGGCGACATCCAAACGGGCGAGCCAAAAAGGATGATCGACTCAGATACGGACATCAGAAGTCTCCGGACGCTATCTCTCGGGCAGCACGTGTTGGGCAATAGACGGGCGATGTCATTAGCCGCCTTTTGCGCCTTCCCAGCCGCAATCCTTACATGAGGAGTTCCTCGCAATCCTCGAGATACATAGTACATGGATGTCATCACCTGGTCCGTTCGAATATGAACTGAGAACTCTCACAGAGTGCATTCGTCGACTGTCCTTTGAGACGTGTACGAAGTATCGTGCGTCGGCCTGCCTGGCCCTTACCAAGAGATCGCTGCATTGTCTCGGTCAAATGGCATGCCGAGAACAGCTCACAACAGTACAAGTGGAACTGTCATATGCATACTCAATATGTGCGCGTACCAAACATGTCATACACTTAAGTATGAAATAAATTATCAGACAAATATTCTACAATGCTGATCGGCTCTATGCGCACGACATATTGGTGACCTACTAAGAAATGATTTCATAGGATGGAGCAGTCTTTTTAAACTGGATTCGAGAACCAGACCGGCCACTCTTAAATTGGTTTGTATGGTTTCCAATTTAGACAAGGTAAATGCCGGAGTGGATTAAAATTAGCCATGACACGAAAAAAACGTACACGGGCAATTGCCTTACGGAAAATCTTTAAAAAAAAGTTATTGAAGTCAAGTGCAAGGAACAATAGCTGATTAAAAGTTACGCGGGTGTCGGCAACCTGTACGGCATAATATTATCAGCTGTGATTTGAACTTCGTTTTTGTAGGTTTACGTGCAGATTTCAATCATTAGCTAGCTAGTTCAGCTTATTGGCTGATTGGAAGCGCGCTTGTAGTAAACTATACAATGCAGGGGTTTTCCTGCCTAATGTGTGGTGTCATCTGCAACAACTGTGTGTATGTAGACCGACGCAATAACAGCGTCCATGCGGCGCAGGATCGAAGTAATTGTTTACCTGCTAAGAAACGAGCGATTCATGCGCATGTGCTGAAAGCGTGGCATTGCCAATCAGCCAAAATTCTGTTGTCGCCCTTGTCAGTACAAACAAAACTTGTACGCTTTGTTTCGCACAGATTTACCGCTCCACAAACGTCTCACCACTACCGAATCGCTATCAATGACCATCTATGTACTCACGCTAACGCCCATACGCTTGTTCATTCACGTGTATATATGTATCCACGTCCATATACATATACGAGTAGATATATCCCTCGTACATTCCATCTACACCTCTCTTGTCTCGTTTTATTCTTCCGATCTCCCTTTTTCTGGTTATTTATTTATATATATATATATATAGAGAGAGAGAGAGAGCAAAATAGGGGAAAATATAAAGAGCCAATGTATTCTACGTGAGTATTTATCTATGTGTCCGATACTGCGCGATGGCATCGCTGTATGATTTCCACAGAAGAACCATGTTGTTTAGAATGGTCAAATGCAAAGACGTGGGAGGACTCGTGAAATCATATATATATATATATATATATATATATATATATATAGTTTATGCATATATATAAAGTGATACTGGGCACCCGTTATTGATCGCAAAAAAAATAGCGCCGCGTCTACTATTGCAGCTGTGATGAGAGTATGATGTATGATCTTTGTTGCTGCGCCTTATGATTCCGTAGTAGAGCGATACCATCACATGTATCCGTCTCACGAGACCGAAGGCGATAGAGCAGCGGCAGCAGCAACAATCGGCCCCAGCCACCAGCACCGCCAATATCATACGCAAAATACGCCGTCATTGACAATTTCAGCGTAGTCGCGAATCATCGCCGTAGCTACGTAACCGGGTGTCGCCTTTTCTGGCGCCAACCGCAGCATCAGCAGCATCAGCAGAAAGCGAAACACTCGTAATGGCCATGCTTCGCGTGGTGCTGCCGCTAACAGCTCTAGTAACAGCAATAGTAAATGGCGTTAGAGGAACCACCCGCACCAGTCGATAAAGTAATAGTAGAACTTGTAGTGACTGTTGTTGTGTTGTTGTTGTCGTCGTTGTTGCTGTTGCTATTTCTATTGTTATTGTTGTTGTTGTTAGTGTGATAATGTTGTTGTTGTCAGAGTAGTCGCTCGCTCGTGTAGTTTTGGCTGAGAAGGCTGAGAAGCGTATAGCATAGAATGTTACTCTAGCAGCGGTAACCTCTGATGGCAGTTCTCTCTCGCTTTCTCTCTCTCTCTCTTTCTCTCTATTCTATTTTATGTCTCCTTCGTATTGTCTTCATTTGGAAGTGACGGTACGGCCATCGAAGTGTCTGATCTGGTTGATCCGCCCATGATGGCGATTCCGGCGACAACGGCGAGCATGGTGAAATCGCTCATAATAGGGGGCAATAAAGATGTAATAACACAACAACAAAAGCAACAATAGCAACAACAGCAAAAACAACAACAATGTTTACGCACGTCATGATCGCCTGTGACAGAACAACGTACTCCGTGCATACAGTCCTTAGAGAAGCGGGCTACTTCGGCAACGAATTAGGGTTTAGTGGGTTCTTAAATCCTCGTGCAGTGTCTTGTAATCTCCTACCTGCAATGCCTAGGACAATACAACTAATAGCATACGATAAGCACAATCGGGCGGACCTTCACTGTGCTCTATCGTAGACTGGATACTAATGCTATAATATTTGATTTTCGCTTGAACTATGCTAGCTTCCTTTTACGCTCCCGTTTACGCTTGTATATAGGAAGTTGGTGAATGGCGTCCAAAACATGTTTCTAAGACGCCTGCGAATCAGGTGCCCCCACAGCGTGTTAGATGACGTTGTTCCAAGTATCGACACACTTTTCATGCAGTGCAACTTATCTGTTCTACATCAATTACGAAAATGTGACTTGTTAGGACACTTTTTTGATGTACGCTCCAATAACCTAAGGAGTCAACGATCAATCACCTCAAAAGCCGTGGCCCGCGGAGAATTCGTGAACGGACTGTTTGCTTGGCGTATGGCCAAATGGGCCCATGATAATCCAAATAGTGCTCGCCTATTTGGTGATTAATTACGATTGTCTTACAGAAGTATGTATATTGATACCAACTCTTTTATGTGAAATAAAAGTGATGTTATGTTATGTTATGTTATGTTATATTATACTCGCATGTGCAGTAGTACTAAGCCAATGCTGTCCTAACTCAAATGCGATTCGAATGCACGATAGAGTAAAAACAGTGGGACCTTTCCACACGGTATGCTAACTTCCCTAAAACAAATCGTACGAATATTGTTAGTTAGCGCACGTGGGCCAAATGCCAATCGATCGTTACCGATGGTGTAGCCGGTGGTGCCGGTGAGGCCGCACTGCACGAAGAAGGCGCCAGGCTTGAGCATCTGGTGAGCGATCTTCCAGACGGCGTTCTCGTACGTGGGCACGTCGAGGCACGCCGCCTCGAGACACGTCGACGACACGACCACGTCGAAGCGGGCGTCGTTCTGGCACTCCTGTAGAACGTACGGCGCTGTCAGATCGCAGCGGCACGTCTTGCTCACAGCGTCCCGCGTTCGCCGGATGATCTCGTAGCCGCCGTCACGCCTGTTGCTGTTAGCCCAATGGCAATGAAACACAACGAAGCAACACAGTTCGTTTAGCTCAACCACCCGTCAACCGATAAAGAACGTGCATATATATATATATATATATATATGTAATCGAATAATGGAGATAATTTTCGTTTGTAAATTGTGAACTAATCAGCCTAAATCTCTCGAGGGTGGGGGCGTCTAGAAATTAAAACAGTTTCCTTTAAGGGCAAGTATAGCGGTGGCAGACGGGCCTTAAGAGTATACCGTCGTATAGCGTCTGAGAGTACGGTGAAGAAAATTTTCTGCAAATTGGTTATGAAACAGATCGAGCGGTACGTGGCCGAAAGACACCTCCGCCGAAGCAATTTAGCTTCCAGAGAGGTCGGGAAACGCGTGATGCAATCCATGTAGTTCGGTCAGAGATAGAGCGACCTGTAGACCGAGATAAAAAAAAAACCCGGAGGCCATTTGTCACAGATCTTTAGGAACGCACGCTTTGTGGACTCCCTGCGTCAAGCCTGCGAAAAAGCACCTCGAAATCTCCTGGTGAAGTCATCCTGATACGTAGGATTTGGCGGCTCTCTTCTGAGCGTAATTTCGAGCTTCTTGGGTGAGGACAGCTGACTGGTACAGGGTGAGAAGAATGTGTTGCGAGCAAATTATGGGTGCCCCGCAGGAGGACTCACTTAACTGCGTCTCTTCTGCCTGTCTTGACTCTTCCGCTTGCCGATTTTGTCGGCTATATTTGGCAGGAGAACCGAAAAGCCGTAGAAGTGTTCTTTGTCATAAAGGGCTAGAAAGAAACGCCATGAAGTCAATGAATATCACAAGACGAAGAGAAGAGGTGGATTAGCTGCCAAAGACGTTATAGTACGGCGGCTAGCCTATGGAATTTGTCAACTCTAAGCTGTATCTGGGGCTTCCACTCCATTATGCTAGAACGACCTTCACTGCGCAAATCGTCGAGACACTGCACACAGCTCTAGTCTCTCTTTATGGATAGGTAGGCGACGTTCGGCGACTGTCCGTCTCGAAGGCATTAGCCCTCTTCTACCTTAAGATTGTTCCAAGGATGATGTACGGTCTTGGCAGAGCATGGGGTTACCCCACTCGGGCCAACTTTGGTTTGCTTGAAAGGTGTTTCACAATGTTTAGCAGGTAGGAAGCCTCTCTGTGTACTTCAATGTGCACCGGTTGCTGAGATAATTCAATTGAAGCCGCGTACAATACTATTCGAAAGCTTGGAAAAGTCCGACGAGAGGTTGAAAACGTGAATATTTTCAGTGCCTCTTACATTTGGTCTGGTCTTGCATGTGACAATCACCACGTCTATACTATATACGTATTCCATGGCTGTTATCACCTGGTTTGTTTGAATGCACACTCTGTGCACTCACGAGGAGTACAGAAAGTGCATCTGTCGATTGTGCTCTCAAGCGTGTATGAAGTATCATGCGACTGCCTGTCTGGCCCTTACAAAATACTGTTACGCTGCCTCTCTCCAATGACATGCCAAGAGCAGCCGAAAACAGTTAAAGTATCGGTGTTATATGTATACTCAACATGAGTGAAATACATATGATGATTACATATCTTCTTCGCACCGAGGGCCGGACATGTCAAGACATCTAGGGCTTTCCCGACAGTACTTGCGCCAGTATGGCCGTTGGCTTTCAGCGGTATGGTTTATCATTTCATTTCATTGAGCATCATTTAACGAAAATTCGATCAACCACATAGATCAAACCGGCGACGCCTCGCCAGATGACAACTATAACTAGCACTCTAGCCCCCCTACACCAGACCGCCACTACGGGCTATATCTAGTGGCGGTTAACGTCTTTCCCCTCTGTTAACATATGACCCTATAGGAATTCGACGTCGGAAGTCGAGACAAAACGATTTACGGTAATCATACCTCGAATCTTTTCACTATCAACTTGGTACCAAATTAATCCCATGCGCACTTCAAAAAGTATTTTATTAAAGTAATGGCAAAACTTGAAAGTGTTGGACGTGAACAATAACAAATGAAGTTCCACAGGATCCCGATGTTTGCAATCTGTTATTAATGCGACAATTCCTTGCGCCAATTATGTTAGACGCTTTACAAAATCAAAATGTTCTTCATGCGTTCGAACACGCTAGTCGAACAAATCAAGATATCAGTTTTTTCTATCGAACACTTAAATATCGAACACTCAAATATCGCATATTTTTTAAAGCCATGTCCGGTTAACCACATATATATATTATTGAAATGTAAATAGAGTTTTCGTAACTGAATTTGATTCGAAATTGAATCGATATGTAAGAACAATTTTTCTTTTTTTGGTGTGCTTGTGAGTCTGGACACGTGACCCCTTTGGCGGACACCAAGGAGCACGCTATGGCCCTTACGAAACCGTCCTTCATCCTTAACCGAAACAAGCTCCCTTCAAAGATGTATATATATATATATATATATATATATATATATATATATATATAATTTTTCCCCTATTATCCGTGTACGGCTTTTCATGCCATGGGCCATTTCTTTAGTGTACCTGGACATTCACCTTGTCTAAACTGGGATCCATTAAAGCCAATTTAAGAGTGCCCGGTCCGGGTTGCAAACCCGGGTCTCCCGAGTGCAAGGCCAAGGCTTTGCCTTTAAGCCATCTTGCTCGGTTAATATGAGCAATTAAGACACTGACAGACAAACAGTCAGCTTGAACGACGATCCGCCAGCACAAATACGTGCACAAACGCAATATGACGTTCAACCAACCGCTAGAACTGTCGTGGACTCCGTTATTTTACTTTCGTCTTCACTTTAGCTTAAACCTGCCGAATCGTGTCTGTATCGTCTACTGCATCGTCACTCGTTGCTGTTCCAATTCTCCAGCTGTAATTGTTATTGTTGATGTTAGCGAAAGCCTACCCGCTGGTGATTGAGCACAATTTTCGGCAAGGTCAATGCATAGAGATAAAGGCGAGGTAGATGGAAGGCAAGATATATAATAGAAGAAAGAGAAAACTAGAGAAAAGGTAGGCACCGACGAGAGAGCACAGACCTGGAAGTGTGCAGCAGCCCTTACAGCAGATCGGTGGTGTTGGGTCTGACAGGCAAGGCAATACACGCCGTCAGTGGTTGTCACCAGTAAAAAGAAGGCAGCACCTTCCTGGCCCCCATCTTGTCGGTCGGCGCTCAACGCCAGCCAAGACACGCGGCCAGCACTCACCACCAGCTAAGCCAACCTAAATGGTGGTGTCTACGTTATAAGACGGGGGGGGGGGGGGGGAGAACAAGGACGTTGTCGATGCGCTTCGACATTATCGGAAACTGACAGAGGTCTTTTACGGTCGATGACATAGGTTCAATGACAGACGCGTATGTGCTCTGCACCTTCGCGCAAACCTACCTATGCCCGCATAAACCTACCTATGCCCGCATAAACCTATCAGCATATATATATATATATATGTATAGCCACATCAATAATTAAAAAACACATCCACATTTACAATTAGTAATGTGTTAATTATAATTTAGTGTGCATAAGAGTCATATTGTGTCGTTATTAGGCTATAGATGCGTATTATTAGGCAACACATCTGCTACACGTATAGATAAATGATAAGACTTTTAAAGTGACGCGCTGTGCAATTTGAGCAAGTTAGAGGTATAAGAGATATAGACCCAAGGAAAGCCACAAGCGGTCAACGCTCATTACCAGCTGAGCCAACTCGAATTGTGTATGTCAGGAAAAATATACAAGCGTAAATGAAGTTGGAGTGCTTGCTTTTAAAACTTTCGGTCCTGAATTCCCAGTAACGCCTTGAATTTTTAGACTAACCAAAATCGTCGATACAACAAAGCTCTTATGATACACGTGACAAGAAACAATTTATAATAAGGACGTTTATAATAAACGTATAAATAATAAAAATACCGGTTACCAGATGGAGTATCCCCTTTTTACGGGACGGGTTGAAACATGCCCTACTCTTAAAAATCTTTCGAACGTGCTGGACAAATTATTAATGTGTGATGTACATGATGCACATGCTCATCACAATATGAACGCAATATATATATATATATATATATATACATAATTAAGGGCAACAACGGTGCCTGGGTTTAACCTTCGAGGCAAATAAGCGGGACTGCTTTTTCCCCGGTTTCGGCCGCATTTGACGACCTTCGCAGGCAACAGGTGGGCCTGGAAAGGCAACGACCTTTGGTGGCCCGGGGCTGGAGCATTGACTCGAATCAGTCAGGCCCGATGCCGATTATTTGTCTGCAGGATGTGTGGTGTTCGCGCACCCTCTCCTGCTTCCTCTCTAACCCATCTCTGCTATTGCATAGTTGTCTGTCAAATTGTGATGGATACGCATTGGCTACTGATCAGGGTGTTCGAAAGGGTTGCACCGAATTTAGCTGCAAAGCGTGCTCATGGGGAACCGGCAAGGCACAAACCGCAGTCTCTTTTTCTCTCTCTTCCTCTCTCTCTCTCTCTCTCTCTCTCTATATATATATATATATATATATATATATATGCTATTGTAGTTTGCCATTAAAGGGCTGTGAAGTTAAACTGTATACGGCGTAAAACACGTAAAGCAATTTGGCTTCTTATTGTCTCTTACCTTTTGTTCTCGAGCGCCGCCACAAACTGTGCGAGGAAGTTAATGTCAAACGCATCGGCCATATCGTTTCGCCACTTATTAATCTCGACGAGGTTGGCGTGGGTGAAGTCTGCCATGACAATGTTCCGAATGAAGGCTGACCCGCTGAGCGAGGCGTAGGCCGTCGGCCCACAGCCCAGGTCAAGCATCTTGAGGTGGTCGAAGAACTCGATGTCCGGATACCGGTACATTCGGGCTTCGTCCTCGAGCAGTTTCGCATACTGCCCGTTGAAGAAGTCGTGAAGACATTCGAGAAAGAACCGGTGCACCGAGGTGAACTCTCGCATCAGCTGCTGGTAGAGGACCGCGTTGAACTCCTCGCGGTACCTCCGGCGCAACTCGACATACACCTTGAATTTTTCTACGGGCTCCACTGGAATAGCGAGGTGACTCCTGAGCTGCTTCTGACGTTTCAGTGAGTTCGAGCGCTCAAGCGATGAGCTGTTGGGCTGCTCGCCGAACCTCACCACCTTGCCCGTGTGGCCCGTTCGAACCATGCTGAAAAGTATGGGGGAGAGCAGTTTGGCGAGGGTTATAGAGCGTTTCGAGAATCAAGCAGTACTTAAAGAGAGTCTTACCGAGGTTTGGGAGCATCTGAAGTGAAGCACGTCGACATTTATCGGTGTACATCGGTTTAACTGCATTCTGTTCTGTTTGAATATACATACGCTCGCACACATACATTTTCACACTCATATATATATATATATATATATATATATATATATATATACAAGTAAATCATCTCGAGAGCGATATAGGGAATTTTAGAGCTTGTTGAATTTTTTGAATGAGACACGCCCCGGAGAAGTCTTACGTCGCAGTGAGAGTGAAATTACTAAAATTGGTGACACTGGTGTAACTGTGCGACGTAGGAGCTCAAAATGTGTCAGTACCACACCAGTCAGAACCACTCACGTTCAAAACCTCAACATAATTTTGCCGTTCTTTCATCACAATGCCGTCTCCTTAACAAGACTCAAATACCTATGGCGCTCAACATCGTACCAGCGAATCGCCCATCCTTCACAGCAGCCATACAAATCCTCTCTAGGCAGTTCTCCTAGGACCTTTGAGATAAAGAACTAGCTTGAAGACTTTCCGTCAATTAACCTCTGTACGAGGAACTACTACTATTCAATAGAACAAACCGCCTATGCAAATAAAGTCAGCAATAGGAAGCAATTCAGGCGGGCCACCTGCACGAATTGAACACTTCCTAATTTGAAAAAAATGGTACAGTCTCAAACAAGGCTTTCACCTACCCACTCGCGCAACTGCTAAAAAGGAACGGTAGCTTTTTTTAGCTTTACGTTCATTTCACTGGTAAAGCTATGCCGCATGTGCAGCTCAGAAAAGCTGATCACGTAAGACACTGCTACGGGTGCATTTTTCAATACTGAGCAAGAGCAACTGTCTTCGAACTTAAAACGGGGAAGTCCCCTGACATGGCAAGCCCTTGTTAAGGCGCTCCTCAAGGATCATGCATCCTGGTTCATGGTGAGAGGATTCACAGAATTTGTCTTTGAGGTGAAAATAACCGCCGCACAAAGTCGAAGGCTTAATGTCAAGATAAAGTGGCCAGGTGAAGTCATCTTGAACAGACAGTACTGCCTCCCTCGACAAGGAGCAAAAAGAACGACTAGATTATAGTCGGTTTGCGGGTCCCACATAACCGTAGCTTTAACAACGATGCATCATGCATTTTACCAGTCAATATGTGTATATTGTTTTTCTTAAATCGCAAGGTATAGGGGACACAATTATCTCCGAAAAATAAGCAAGCAAATATATATATATATATATATATATAACTAGGTCGACGAGCAGCAACGTCGTGAGGCATTATATATATTCTTCTAATTTTTTTTCATAGAAAATATTGTGATGATTTATTAATCATATATATTCTATATGATTCATCGTATAGTATCATTCTAGTATATAGTAATTATATAGAGTATATATTAAACTCCTAAATAAGTAAATAAATATATATATATATATATATATATATATATATATATAAATATATATATATATATATATATATATATATATATATATATATATATATATATATATATGGGCGATAGCCTCTTCCGCACAAAAAAACTGCAGTTGTTACAATTGTTAGAAATGCGTTATCTATGAAAAATGATCAATGGTTGATCATTTGATTTCATCCCGGAGAAGACGACCCATTAATCATTTACAATACGTTCTTCTAAATGATAATAAAAACATGATCATTATATATATATATATATATATATATATATATATATAGCTGTCACATATCTGCGTGGCCACAGATACGAAATTTGTTTAGGTACGATTCCAACCCACTATGACAACAGAGGTGGCATAAGGCTCACATACGGCCACAGCCTACGGATTATGAGCGATCGAAACGTAAAAATTTGTGACGTCGACGGGCGACATTAGCGGAGGCGTGACGGCTAGACAGACACCTCGCCCCTTATAGCCATAGAATGAACGTGAATTCCATTCTAACTCAGAAAGCTCATACACACACATAACAAGAAAACAAAGGAGAAAGATGGCCAAGTCTACGAACAGCAATACAAAAAAATACGTACAGGCTCAAGCACCAATTACGTGTTTTTTTTTTTGTTGTGAATAAATAGACAGACACACTTACGCCATTGTAAATAAATAGACAGACGCACACAGCTTTACACAAATGATGTATACCTGTTTTTCGGTAGTACAACTTAGACTCGCTTGCAGGTTACTAACTAACAGCAAACCATCCAAAGGCCGGATGTCACAAGAGCGGCAACCCGCGAATGTCGCTACATATATCCGTTATGCGGCGCCGTCGCCCCGTTGGAAGCATGATGCATATGCCACATGCACGGCAGATTGGAGATCCAGGGCCAGGCCTGGCACACACTACGGTTAACTAGTTAACCAGCTCATGAACTACATTGTCCTGGTATAGTAAGTGGTAAGATGTCTATGATTATAATTATAATAATTATTATTATTGTTATCACATAACACCATCATTATCTAGCATCATTATGAAGATTGCTTATATGGCTATTATTATCCAGGCACAGCTGATCACTCACTCGTTCACGTGCACGACGCACTACGTAACACTAACAGTAGAGCACTTGCTAGTGTATAATATATCGGCTATGCAAAGTCGCGATAGTCTTTGCAGCTGATGTTGGCATTCGTCGTACTGCACCGTAGGTAGTAGAAGTCGCGTTAACACTCTGTGATGATGGTAGCGTTCTTGTGTCGCGCACACAACAATATCAGCGGCGATGATGACGTGAACACCAATTTATTAACAACGACGACAACAACAACGACAACAACAGCAACAACAACAACTACACCACGAACAACGACGGCAACAACAACAATAAGAACTTTAATAACAAAAATAATGGTAGGAGGAGAAAAAGCAACACCTCTATTCGGAACGCCAAGTGTTGAGGTAAACTCTGCCTCAATAGCCACTGGCGGCAACAAAGCGGGTCCTCAGCTTCTTCGGATGCGCGCGAACCCTGTGATAGGATATAGGCGGCGAGCGACAAGTTGCTGTTCTGGCGCAGCTTTGCGTGATGAAGATCTTCTACGAACGAATGAAGACTCGAAAATGTTTGTCGTGCTCAGTCCCGTCACCGTAGCTGCTGTTGTCGTCGTCGTCAACGCTGTTGTTATTGGTGATTTTTATGTCGTTGCTGTTGCTGTTGTTGTTGTTCTTGACGTTTATATTGTTGTTGACGATGATGATGATGTTGTTGTTGTTGTTTTTGTTGCTGCTGCTATATTGTCGTTGGTATTGTTGTTATTTTAGATGGGCTAAATGTTGTCGTCGTCGTCGTCATCAACGTTGTCTCGGTGCCAGCTCAGTGATCGACAAGCCAAAACAAGACAAGCCAATGGGCAATAATAAAAGAAGAAGTCGCAGTGGCTGAATTGGGGACCCAGAGGGCGGGCCATTTCCTTCTTTCGTCCGACCCACCCCACCCGACCCGACCGACCGACCGAAAGAAAGATCGACCCATGCATACACATATGTATATGCCGACTCTCAGAGATAGTGGGCGCGCTTTCCACTCGACGAGAGAGAGTGTTTGACGCCGCCGAAGCAGCAGCAGCAGCAGCCGAGCCCCGTCAACGTCCTTGTCGTGGTTGTCGTTGTTTTGGCTGGTAGTGATGTCGCCGCGTCGTTGACGTCGTTATTATTATTATTATTGTTATTGGTATTCTTACGATTACTAGCGGTTAACTAATGAACAGCTGTTGGTGCTGTTTGTTGTGGCTGTTCGACGGGCGCGCTCTTGACATGACGGCTGCGGCTGCTTTTTCTTTTTCTTCTTTTTCTTTTGTTGTTTTTGCCGTTGTTGTTGTTGTTGCCGCGGTAATTGTGTTTATTGCCCGTTTTGAAAAATATTTGTTGCGGTCGTTGCTGTTGTTTTTGCTGCTGCGAACTCTGTTGTTGTTGTTGTTGTTGTTGCTGTCGTTACTGTTGTTGTTGTTTTGTTGTTGTTGTCGTTGTTGTTGTTGTTGTTGTTGTCGTCGTTGTCGCTCTTGTTGTTGTCGTCGTTGTCGTTGTTGTTACTGCTTGTAGCCACGACGGTGTAGCCGTAGCGGCGTGAGCAGCGGCAGCGGCCAATAAGCGAATGTCCTTGGTCTCAGCCAGCGCGCATTGCAGTATGGTCGCAGCTGTTGTTACTGCCGTTGTTGGTGCTGTCGTTGCTGTTGTTACTGCCGTTGTTGTTGTTGTTGCTGTTGTTGTTACTTTTGTTGTTGTTGTGGTCGTTCACCGTCGTACAGACAGACGGTAGCGACCGATCACTACCGCCTCTGCTTCTCCTACTGCTACGGTTGTCATCATGGTCAATTGTAGTCGTTCGACCGACCGGCCGCGTCTTACCAGGGCTGAAAATCATCACTATCATAATATTCGTCATCACCACCATCAGCACCATCGTCTCCGATCATTGTAGCAACAACAACAACCTGTTATAGTTGTGGTGCAGTAGCTGTAGCGGCGGCAACAACAACAACAACGACAACAGCAATAATAGGAACAACAACAGCAACAACAACAACAACCACAACAGCAGCAACAACAACAACAACGGCTCGACGATTCGACACAGCTGTCCGACGATCGAGTATAGTCACAGAGGACAGAGAAAGGGATGGAGCGAGCTAGACAGAGATAAATAAGAAGAGAATGGAGGGAATACGCATATATAATCGGTCCACCACGTGGCCATAATGGCAGCAAGCAAAACACGGACGAAGCTGCTCCCAACAGATACAAGTCGACAGCCAAAAAAAGACAAACACAACAGCGATCGTACGAGCAAAAATGACCATATTAATCAGAGTTATATTCTGTACGCCGTAGAGTACGCTGTGTTATACGTGTATGGAACGCAATGCAATGTTTTTAGACTACATAAACAACACGTTTGTATACAATATTCTCCCGCCTTTTTTGGTCTGGGACATTTTGGGAATCGCTGAATACAGTCAGGACCGGCAGCTATCGGCACCCCGGGTTCCTTCCCTTAGAGGAAGAGTTAGTTTCACCTATAGGACCCGGTTATGGGAAGGATGACAGAAGGCATGAGGGCTTTAGTACGTAATACAAAGGTCTTTGAAGCCGCCGACCTTCCAGCCGGGGTATCGTCACGAAAAGCGAACCGAAAAGCATTCCCCCGCCTGTATAAAAAGGTCCCCTCCTGTAAAAAAAAGAAAAGACTATTTCCCCGAATAGGGTATTCGCGTAGTTTCGTGGCGTCATATGGCGTCATGCCCTTTGATCTATAGTTCTAAATGTCGGCATTGTTCTTTAGTCACCAATTGCTGTGATTGTAATCGTCTGTTTCATCTGTCGTCTGTTGTCGTCATTAACTAACCACAGCTATCGTCTATAATGAGAAAAGAACAAAAAAATCAAAGGTAACTAGCTAAGGCGTTAGTACATAAACATTTAAATAACAAGATCGGTAAGAAGCACGAAGCTAGCTTGCAGTAAATTAATTACAATATAATCTAGTTGATTGTCTACTAATAAACGATGGCAGACAGGTGAAACGCGCCAGGAGCGATCGTAGTGCTTACTTGGGCTATTGCCCCGTGGGGCGGAAACAACGACAACGAAGAAGAAATGGAGAGAACACAGAACTACTGTTCACCAACAGCCGTTTATACTGCTGACCTATTGCTGCTGTCGTTAGCGGCGTGCAATAGGGGGGAGGGGCTCATTACGCCAAGCAGATAATTAATAATGATCTCTCTGTGGATGAGTGCCATTCCAATAGCGACGGGCAAGGTAGTTTGAAGCCGTTGTGCTGCCGACGGCAGAAAGACAGAGAAAAAAAGACTGAGGAAAAGAGAAGCAGAGAACTGGAGAGTCAACGCTATATATATATATATATATATATACATATATACACACGAACGAATCGAATGTATCCCTCCATGTACTACCTCAAGACGTAGCTTGAACGGCTCACAAGGGTAAGTCAGGGTGATCTATGAGCAGAACCTGCACTCGTTTGTGAAACCCACCCGGCTTGTATGGAAACACGCGTTCAGATATTCAAAGTTGGGTTAAATGTTTAATAATAAACTAAATCTAAAACGAGAGAAAGAGGAGGAGGAGGAAGCGTATTATTATTGTCACTATTTTTGCTCTGGAGAATTGTCTGAGCATTGTGCATCAAAATAGCGGGCCAAATTGTTCGTTGGAAAGTGGTGTCCGGAATTTTAAATATGGGCCTTCCAGTACAGTGAAAATCTAAATGTTTGCGCATGACTGTTGCACGTAATGACACGATCCTTTCCCTGCTGCTTTGAAAGCAACAACAACCTATTTCTTTTGTCTATGCATTTGTTCTGGAGCTCATTAGGGATAGCGCGTTAATCAACGTGCAAAGAGTCGTACACGCTTGACACTACATATATATATATATATATATATATATATATATACTTGTATATATCGCTCAAAGAGACTGACAACGTCATGAATGTCTCTGGAGCCGCAAACCGCGGCGTGGCGATGCGACAACAACACACGTGCGCCCTTAGGCAATGGTATCTGCGTGCACGTGTGGAAGCAGAATGGACAGAAAAAGGACTGTAGAGAGTGTCCAGTCATTTGCTGGTTGCACGGTGTGTGCTACACATCGGCAGATAAATGCAGAGATGGCGAAAGCGAAGGCAGAAGAGGACAAGTAGTGAGGCATTGCCAACGCTATGCCAACCATGTGGGAGACGTGCATGACAAATGTGCGAAAAAGCTTAACAAGATCAGAGAGAAGAAAGCCGCTTTTGAGAAGATGGAGAAGAAAAGGAAGATATTATTATTATTATTTAATTATGGTTTATTAACACCCAGGTTGGGTACAAATTATAAACATATACATCAGACAGAACTAGTGCTTTCTTCACGTCATTGGGTCTTCTCTCATCTTCAGAAAAGGAAGATATAGGGTGATCAAACAGGAGGAAGATTGATCGAATGGCTTGGCAGCATCGAGAAAAGGAAAAAACAAACGCCAGCCTAGACAACGCGCATCTGCTGCAGCTGGAGAGGGCAGTGCTGACAAAGATGAAAAAGGCGAGGCTAGAAAAAGAGTGACAATCGTAGAGGAAACGATACTGGTCGTAACGACTGCAACAGCCGACATGGATCAAGTCTAGACGTGGATACGGGGGGGGGGGAGAGAGAGAGAGAGAGAGAGAGAGAGAGACAACAGAGAAGACGAGACTGGCTGAGGACGAAGTGGTGCATCTGGAGCTGAGCCGATATGACAAAGACAAGAAAGTTGATGGTGCTGACGACGATGACAAGGACGTCGACGAACAAGTATGCGGAGGCGGCGGTGGCGGCCGGCAAACGGCGCTGCAGCAAAAAAAAGCCGATGTTGATGTAGTTGTTGTTGCTGCTGCTGCGCTAGAGAAGATAACGCGTCAACAAAATAAACAGCAGCAGCAGCAGCAGAAACAGCTGAGGGCAGGAAAGCAGCAGCAACAGCAGAATTTGCTTCTACTAGTTGGAAAAAGGGTTGCAATTGTTGGCGACTTGAAGAAGAAGAAAAACACCGCTGAAGCCATGGCTTCGAACGGTGTCCACTACGGTGAGATGGGTGCTCAGATGGCGGTCCGCCCAATTAGTCGAAGAACATGCGAATGCCTTGGAGTGAATGAAATTACCACACAGAAAGTGGCTGGGCCGCAAATACAGGAAAGGCAAGGAAAATATCGACGGCGATTTGAATATCGGGGACTAATACCGATCGGATGGGGAAATAGGGGCACCGCGAAGAGGTTCAGAGGTTGGCCATGGGCAACCTTGTGGATCTTGAAATATGTTAAACCGACTCCAAAAACTGGATTAAAGAGTAAGAGGGGTAAGAAATTTCAAGCACTTTTCCCACCGATATCTTGCTAAACATCAAGGGCGCTGGGAGACGTGGTAAGTAGGGGGAATTGCCTAGGCTTATAAAAATAAATAAATATGTATTATGGTAGTAACGCATACGCATTTATGTGAAGCAGAATTCCACCGGGGCTTCATTGATACAATTGGTATGGGGCAAATATAAATACGTGATTAATACAATTGGTATGGGGCAAATATATCTCAATTATATTTATTTCACTCAGATTGAGTATAATATACAGTTCAAAGAAGTTCCTTCATAATACTCTATCTTCTTCACTCTTCCGGCGAGAGAAGTAGTGCAACGATTATTGGTCCAGCGCCGCGCATTGCACTGCATGGTACTTGGTACACCTCTGCAGACAGAACCGGTGCACAACTCGTAGAGCAAATATAAATTTAAACAAAATAATGGTTAAAAAATATACGTGTAGTCAGGGCAATTGGAAGTTAGTGTGGATTATATTATGGCTAAAGGGAAAATACGGGACTAGTTACGGAATATGGTTATAAATAAAAGAATAGAGCGCAGGAAAGTGGTGAATAGAGATCCGGGTAAATGAGAGTATATACTGGCTAAAATAAATGCAGACAAAAGCAAAGGTCCAACATTTGGTACAATAAGGAATAAACAGCAGGATTAATAAGACCTTAGTAGTATATATTCTCAACATATGTGGTCAATGTGTACACAAAATGAGTATATTCGAAGTGTACACAAAATAAGTATATTTGTTGCCAAAGGATGGCGGCGATAACAATGATTTAATTTTTTGTTGGCCGAAAACTATTACATCAGTTACTAATCGTATTTTAATGCACATTTTTATCAGCCGAGTACATAATAGGCTATAATCAAACGATAAAAACAGGAAATGGCAATGCGGGGTTACGAATATAGATAAGGCAACCGTATTTTTTATTGAATTAAATAGTTAAGATATCTAGGATGCGGAGAGTTGGGTTGTATTGAGTTCTTTTTGGACCTACAAATATCTTCAATATGGTCAATAGAAACCTCGTAGATGTTTATGGCGGAAGAAGGATTTTATGCATGTTGGGTAGAGCTATTAGAGGATATTTTGAACAGGAAAGAAAACACGGCAATCATTAGACCGAAAAAGCGAAAGTCGAGAGAAAATGGTGTTGCTAAAGGGATAGAATTAGGGCATTAAATCACGGACGATGGGTTAAAAAGAAACAGCGTAAGAAGACAATTGTAGTAACAATAAAATAGGACAGAAGGGTGAAATTTGTAAGACAGATAAGGCTTAGTAGTCAACAATGACTAGACTAGTGTATTTCGTGGGCAAATTAACAGTAAAGTTAGTGTAGCATACAAAAAAAGTGGCGGACAGCACTTACGTAGAAACCTAGTTTAAATGAATTACACGGGAATATGGAATCAGATAGAGATAAGGTAGAATAGTTACATGATAACACAAGACGCAACGGACTGTTAACGGATGCGAGAGCAGGTATGTTATACACAAGGGTGCAGCGGGTATGCTGTGAGGAAGTAGAAACAACGGTTTGTATATATATATCTATATTTTTTTATATACCTATACCCAATAGTTGCAGTTGTTGTAGAAGTGTTACTGGTATTATTGATTCATTAGAGATAGATGTTACATGACTTCACAATCTGGCCAGATCACGGCCACACGGTAGATAGCATGTCAACCTGAAGCAGCTGATATTAGCTGATAAACATCAACTTCACTCTATGTACGTAGCAGTGGCATGATTGTAATTGCCGAAACTCTTCGGCAGTAGACAGTCGACACCTAATATAAACAACGACCGCCACGCTAAAAGAAAAACAAAGAACGTTAATAAGGGTGCCCGCGCCTACGTGCATCCGCTCAATCATAAACGAACTGGTCGCCGCCAAAGACGTAGCAGCAGCATTCAGGCAATACCGGGACCAAGACTGAGGCAGGACGCGGAGGTGGCATTTGAGACGTGGCGCTTTTATGTCGTGGGATTTGATGACTTCATGAAGCAGCGTGACTCATCACCTCAGTGGTGCCGATCGTGACGCCAGCGACTGCCTGCGTGCGTGCGTGCGTGCGGCACTTACTTCAACGTGTCGAAAGAAGACAAGCTCAAGAAGGCACACGTCCGTCCTATCCTGCTGTTGCTGCCATCGTAGGTATCATCTGCCCCGAAACCATTCGCTCACCAGCAGCGTGCATGACGCTGCCAATGACGGTAGTCATGTTGTCATTGTCATGACATCATATAGCGTGCTAGGTGAGTGCGCGGTCCTGAGCCCTCGTTGTTATGTGACTCGACTGCTGTCGAGTTTCGTTGGCACTGTTACGTCCTCTCTATTAGCTCTACCTCTAGAAGGGTACTACTACTACTACAATTACTTGTATTAGTACAACTACCTGAAGTCTACCTGGCATACCTAGAGTGTATTGAGTATGTACTGTAGAGAGCGCATCCGGAGACGCCGCTGTCAAAAACGCGCTGTCCCGCGTATGCAACCGTGCATTCGTTGAGTAAGCCAAAAACAACAGCCGCTTCGTACGAGACAACTAGTCAGATCGAGGTACAGCTGTGCTCTCGGAAGAGACAGTTCGAGCACGCCTAAGCATCGAGAAAAAGAGCAAGGTTGTGAGAGAAAGGGAAAAATTAGGGCAAACAAAAGAAGAAGGACACAGATCGAGAGAGAGAGATATGAACGCTGATGTTCTGCCTGAAGTATGATGGCACCTTATGCTTCATTCGAGTGAAGTCGGTTGTGACTCACTTAGCCGACAATTCGGAAACAGCTTGCGCCTACCCCACTCTCTAGTTATATATATATATATATATATATATATATTGTGGTAGCGCATAGTCAGAAAGGGTGTCACTCACTCTCCGTGCGTTTGCTGCACTCGGCGGTCGCGTCGGCCAAGTGTCCCGTTCCGTTACTGTGCATGCTAATGGCAACGTCTCTATTTCGCTGTCCCTCGTCACGTTCTTCTCCCTTTCATTATATATATATATATATATATATATATATATATATATATATAGTATTATTAATTGAATAAACAAATTAATGATTATACATCAAATTTATCGAGGGCAACAACTCACATACGGCCCCTCAAAGCACGACACATTAGACAAGTAGCAGATGTTTCAGAGTGACATATCCGAGTCTAAAGGGGTGCGTGGAGGCATCCGACTGGGAGCCTCAGTGGGTTTAAGAATTCCATTCTAATCCCATTCATGAAGTGTGCACGTGTATCATGCGTTGCCGAAAGCTCCCATATACAAAGAAAACGGAAGACAAAAAATAGTTACATTGCCAGTTGGCGAGTGCTTGACACCTCTATGTGAATTCGCCGTCATAATTGTCATAGCCGTCATCGTCATTAGTCGAGCTACACAGCCAGGCGGCCATCATGAGCCCATCAATTAGCAGCGTTCTTAGTTGTGTCGTAGCGGCCATGTTGTCCATGTCCATGTGCCGACATGGGCCACTGCCGAAAGCCCCACGTTCTCTGCGGGCCAACGGTCGAACATTGCCGGGCCTGCGACATCGGGGCCTCTGGTGACGGTGCCTGGTGGGCGAACCCGGCCGTTTGATTTGTGGCTGTGTGTCAGTAAACACGTTGACGTCTTAAAGCGAGCCAAACCGTCGTAGGCAGGTGAGAAGCTGGTCGGTGACAGCAGACCGGTGTCTGTGAATCGACTGGTTAGTTTCGGATTTGAAGGTTTAGGGGGGAGGAAAGCTAATTATGACGATGACAGAAACAGCGACATTAGGGGTGGCATGCAACAGCGACTGCAAAATGCTAGGAAATTGTCGTCCGACAGCTTCAATTTCGTCGCCCGCGGTGCGTTGGCCTTTTCCGCTGTGCCTGTCTTAAACTTGTTTTTCCTCTGGTTTGCTTCAAATTTCTTGCTTTGCGTCTGCGCAGATTGTGTCGCATCATTCTACTTGGCACCTTTATTAGGTATTTGCAATATTGTACTTGTTTGTGTCGTTTGCTTGGGTTATTATATGTAAACTATAGGCATTATGTTTTTCGTATGCACTTCTTCTCTAACGATGTCGGGACAATGACAACTTCAGCTGTGGTGCTGTTTTTGGCTGCTATCACGACACGTTGCTTCTCCTATTTGAATTAATTTCACCTCACTGATTCGAGTTTGGCCACAAGGTTACTTTGTGAGCGATCTTTTTTTCAGCGTTATTTCTAGGCAGCAGTTCCGTGCTGTATAATACGAGAATCAAAACAAAGAGGTATTGGGCTCACTAGGCTTTGTTCATTTGTACATGTTTTTCTGCTACCTTTGGGCCTCTCGGTTAAAGCAGACTGCAACAACGACTGAATACGCAGTTTGCGGTCAGCAAATTGCGGATTCTAAAGTACACATAACTGGTACATTTTGTGGATCATCTCTTCCCCCCGCAGCGTGCGCAAGCATCACAGCAAGCATGCTGCGAGCACCACTTCACAGAGCCGCAATTAATCAGCTACACACGGCTCAATGAGTAGAGCTTATGACAATCCACGTTATCGACAAGCCCTGCGGATACGGTCGTTGTGCAGCAGATGTATGAGAATTTGATCCGCTTTGCGTTGGCTAAATGCTTGCTGAATGGGCCCGCAGATGGGCTCTAAGTTTTTCTACACAAAGAATATAAGACAGAATATGGGCTGTACAACCAATCATGTCAATGATTGGTATCATTGTATAGCTTCATCTAGTAGTTAGATAGCTTCATGCCCACTGGCGTAGTACAATGGAATACTTCTCTCCTTTCAGGGTTGCTAGTAGTTGCAAACGCATAATCTCAGGCTTCTCATTAACCGCACAGCCTTTGGCTCTCGTCACAGACTGGCAAAAACAGGTCATTCAAGTAGTGAGTTCATATTGACTGTATGGTCATCTTTGGTCTCCGCTTGTGTATACTAGTGCACAGGCATCACGCAGCGCCCTAGCAAAGAACAACCTGTGGGTTTGTAAGGGACAACTACCGCAGCGACTAGAGAAAATACCCGGTACGCGAGATACTATTAGCTATATAGGGCTTAAGAGGATTAGACCAATAACATTAGAAAGAGTTCAAAATGACAACCCGGGACAGGTGACAATGCCCCTACAGCTCGTGTAAGATCAACTGTGAAAAAAGCGAGCAATTGAGAGACAATAGGTCCCGAGCCTTACCAGACAGTTTTAAAATAGCTGAAAGCCGAGCTTTATTAACAAAAAAAATCCACTAACTTATCTAATCCACTGAACGAAAAGGACAGCAGCATGAATGCCTAGCTGCCAAACTAGGCTAGGTCGGACTAGAATTATCGGAAATGCAATATAAACAGGACCTAAAGGACGCCCTAGTAATATCGGAAAAGAAGGGTAGATATCAGCCAGACGACCCAGTAAAAGGATTCTAATTAAGGTGGTCGGCAAGAATCCAAGCCTAGGACGGAATCAAATAGCAGAAAAAACGCTACTAGAAAGAGGGCGAACACGTGCCCAATTTGCTTAACTAAAGGTGAAACAATCCATGATATATTAGAAAATTGTGCATGACATCTTAGATAATTGGTCAAAAACGAGCTAGGATATTACACACAAGAGTTAAACGCTTACTGAGCAAAGTAGAGAAAAAGAGTGGGACGAGAGAATGGACTCCTATCGGAACGCATTAAAATACTGCAATGACTTCTGGACTTATGATTATCTGGCAAAACTGCAACCGTATCCAGGCGGCCTGCTGAGTTGGACTGGGGCGCAGAACGCGTTCAGGATGTTACTGCTGAGCGAACCCAAAAAGGTGGCCATCCGACGGTACAAATACTGGTTAAGGATGGCGAGTGCTCAAGGACAAGAAGAATCTCAGCGACTTAGTGCTAGCTAATGGGCTTGTGAGAGCATCTCGCTGCCATCACACAAGAGACAAGGTGACAAAAAGCGCGCTAAATAAAGTAGTACATACAAGACAATGATCTTTCACAATGGTCATGTATTTAGCGGACGCGGTAAAAGAGGCACGCTAGGCGTGATCGATATCTAGGCACATTCGTCCGCGGAGACAATACCTAGTGTAACAAATGACTTGCAGAACAACGTAGTTGCCGAGGCACGAAATAAATGAAAACCCAGACCAAGAGCATATACACATAAGATTATTTGTTTGGGTATATAATTGCGATCACGGGATAACCAAGGCTTCAGATACTGCTCAAACGAGAAATCAACAAAGCAACTGCTTTCTGGAACAAAATTCTGGACGAGGTAGAATCGGACCCTTGGGACCGCCCGCGCAAGATAGTTAGCGAGGGAAAGAAGGCAAAGATTAAAACGTCACGACGGCATACGATAAACCAATTTTTCCCAAAAACCGGCCCTTAGGTAGGACCAACTTTGAAGCATTTACAGGAGTTACTGTCGAAATACCACAGATGTGATCACAACAGACAAAATTCAGAATGGCTATATATAGTATAGGATCAAAACAGGTAAAGCGCTCGATCCGGACGGAACATCTGCGGAGGCCATCAAGCGGCTAATTAGAAACTTTCCTCAAATCGTGGCAAAAGACCCAAAAGATTCATTTTTCTTATCATCTAGTTTCATTGTCTTCTAGCTAACATTGCGCACATCACGTTACACAACAATGTATATATATACATTGTTGTGTAACGTGATAATAACGCAGAAAATAGAGTTCGAACCACTTCAAGGAGTTTGTATCTTCTAGCGCAGTCGATTGCAGTTTTAGGACCTATAGAAGCAGCATATGTAATGTCTTTCTGATTTTGACTGCTTTTTACGTGGTATATGTGCCTTTCTTTTAGACCACGTAAAAAGCAGTCTAAATCAGAAAGGCATTACATATGCTGCTTTTATAGATTCTAAAACTGCAATCGACTGCGCTACAATATACAAACTCCTTGAAGTGGTTCGAACTTTATTTTCTATAGAGGGCACTAGGTATACTTTGACATACGACATGTTGCAAGTGAACATAATTATTATTATCAAGAACGGGATACGGATAGTACCCCATAGACGATAGATGCGATTTAGAAAGTAAACATTGAACTCGTCATTTTTTCTATCTAGAAATACCAACGACGCCGCGGCTTCATTCAGCGGACATGCAGAAGAAATGCGTAGCAAGGCTACTGCGGTTATGATTCTAGTGGGAGACGTTACTGACATAAAGCTAAAAATCGTGCTAAATTTATTTCGACTAAAAATTTTACCTATAGTAAGATATTGCCTTCCTCTTTGACCCTAAGCTCGCACCCATCGCCACATTCGGGACCTCGGTCTTTACCAGATCTTGCCATCAATTGAAGCAGCTCAATAGTGTAAAACCAACGCTCCTAAAGCGCGTTATATGTCTCACACATCATAGGCAGCAATCGGCTTATTAACGTTCTCGCGGACGTTCCTCTTTCTGGAACGCGTTTCTTGCGTTTCAGATTCTCCTTTGAAAGGTTGTTCCACAGTTTATAAGCTCTCTGATACTTCTGCGGTCTCTTCTTATGTTTTTAAGGGCAGATATATTTAAAAGTACTGCACGTAATGGCCAAGTTGGAACTTTAGTAGAAACAGGCTGCATTGATTAAAATAAGTGTTTCTTGTGCAATTTCGGTCGTTAAAAAGAAAATGACTTGAAAACGGCAGGTTTGCAATAATAATAATAATAATGGAGAAGAATAGTAACAACAACGGGGAACCAGCGCGAGGAAGAATATCTGAGACAGCTTCTGTCTCTCGCGGTGTGTAGAGGCAATGCCGCTTCTATAATCGTCGCCATGGGATGAGCAGCTAAATGGCACTTGTTTGAATCGACGCGACACGTTCGAAACTCACAACTGTACTCTGATAACACAAATACGAATTAAATATATTTCAATAATAATAATAATAGTTATTATTATTTCGTCTATTATTGTAAATCTGTATGTATGGCTATTTATAATTTTAAAAAAAACTTGGTATAGTCACAAAACTATGTCGATAACATTCCTAGCTGGAAAAATGGTGCGAAATACCTATCGTGCCCTATATATGTGTATATATATATATATATATATATTCCGTCAACCTTATAGTGGCAAATAAAAGTAGCTGGACCTTAACAGGCTAGACATGTTTGCCCGTTCTAAGTGTTTGCCGGTAAAAGAGCAATTTGAGGTGGAGTAAATCGTGCTAGTCCCTGTAGCACGCCGCATATATTTCAAAAATATTGCGCATAATTGACACGCATATTTGGTACACCCTACTGAGCCGAAATACCACATCAAATCCACGACGGAACTAAGCCGCGTTGAGTACAGTTTTCCTCGCCGTGGCACAATGGCTAGAATACAGCGCCACTACGGATTATGAAAGATCATCTTTGTTTGAAGACGTGTCACACAGTTATGGGTGCAACGTTTGCAGCAAACTAGAGGTAACCACACACACACGCCTATATATATATATATATATATATATATATATATATTTCGAATACACATAATTGACTGTGATGATCCTAGATTGAGACACCTTCAAGTGAATTTGTTCGCTATGCCGGTGAGTTTTCAGTTGGATTGCAAAACAAAGTAAAAACAAGCGAAAATGCCTACCTGATTATACACACGCAAATTACAAACAAAAGAAGAAAAATATATTTATACATTCAACTTACCACTATTAACGAATATCCACGTGCCTTAGTCGTTGGACTTTTTCGGAAACACAATCCAGCAGGAGAACCAGAACTTTTCACTTCGTTTCGAGCCCCCCTCCGCTTAGTGAAAGCTAGCTCACTCGTGCGGCAAATTGTTGTATGCGTTTGTGACTGTTGGTGTTGTTGTTGATGTGGCTGCTACCTCTGTGTTTTCGATGCAGTAGTTGTTTTCTGCCGGTGCTGCTGTCGTTGTGGCTAATCTATGCGTACGTTTTTTCCGTTTAGCGACTTTTCTCCTTTTTTCTAACCTCTAGCACAGGTTTGCCTTACAAGGTGCATATAGTGTCGTTGGCGGCGACGACAACGACAGCGGCTTTAGAGCAGTGGTTCTTAAGTAGGTAAGCAGGCGGCCCCCCTCTACGACAGCGGCACAGAGCGTCAAAGATCCAGCGTGTTGGCAGGCACAGCACAGCGACTTCTCGTGCGACGCACTTGGACGCCAAGTGTGGTGGAACTGTTGCGTCGATGAAAGCAAGCGCCATCCGTCGGACTCCTTTTCTTCTCCTCGTTTTTCGTCTCCCTCTTGTCTTGTGTGGACGATTTGTTTTTTTTTCTTGTTCCTATGTTGTTATACTATCTTTCTTTCTTCCTTTCTTATTCTTTCGTTCCTTTTCTCCCCTTTTTCCCTTTATTCATCCATGCACCCTTCGTTCAACAGTCGTGAAAGTGGGGCCGGGGGCAAAAGTCGCCGCCGTCATCGTCGTCGTGGAGTCGCTCGCCGACCGGTCGCCGACCGGTCGCCGGCTCCCTCGCCGATCGTCTCCCCGGCAGATTTCGAACTGTTGAGGCTTTCGTTGATTTCGCTCACTTGCTTGCCTGCTTGCTTGGTTAGCTGGCTGGTTGATGCTGGTTAGTTGACTAGCTCACTAACTGAATGTTTGTCTGTTTGTATGTCTGACTGACAAACCGACATGCATACCTCGAGACACGTCACACAAGCCCACAGACGAACACATGGACACACAGCAGCGCTACACGGAGAAAGAGAGAAGAGACGGATGAAGAGCACAAAGGAAAAGGCGGAGGAGGAGGCAAAGGAGGCAGAACGGCATCGGGAGCCAGAGAAGCTGCAGCAGCATCAGAAGGTAAAGCAGGCGGCCCAGCTAGAGCGGGCCACGTCGGAAACGTTGGATCATCACTATTGGTACGGCGTAGCGCTGCAGCTGAAAGAGAAGAGCTGGCCACGACCGACACCAACGGTGATGAGATGACCGTTGCTACATTACAGCTACGACGACACTACGGCCGCTTGCCACTATCCTACTGGTAGCACCACTACCCTACTACAGGTGCTACAACGCTAATCCTCTCTCTCTCTCCCTCTGCTGCTGCCGGTGCTACAACCATAATCCTCTCTCTCTCCCTCTGCTGCTGTTGCTGCTGCCTCAGGTGCCATTAGTATTACCGATTAGTGCAAGAGTCACAATTGCTACGGGGGTTTGCCAGCCCCCCACCACTACCTTTGGCGCACCACGGGACAAATAACGGGGAGCAAACCACCATTACAACAATGCGCAGGGGTCTCCTTCCCTACATCCTCTAACCTCCTCCGTCCACACCGCCCCGTCTCTCCTTCGGGCCTCTTTTTCCCTTCCCGTTTGCCCCCGTTAACAATAGCGGCTGCAACATTCGCACTATATGTGGAAGCAACAGCAAAAACAACAACAACAACAACGACAGCAACAACAACCACAACAGCAACAACAACCGCATCAGCAACAACAACAACCACAACAATCAGTGGGCTATAGCCGCTACCTTCACTCTTTGAGGTTTCGCTTGGCCGAACTGCTGTTTTTGCTGCTGCTACTGTTGTTGTTATTGTTGTTGCTGCTGCTGCTGCTGCTGCTGTTTTGTTCACTCGGTGGGCTGACTGTGTAGATGGAAAGACGAAGAGCCGGACAAACAAATGGCCGTAGCAGCAACAGGTTATTCCGTCTCATACCAACGTTTGGTCGTCATCATCATCACTATCATCATCATCATCATCATTGTGTCGCTTCTGCTGCTGCTGCTGCTGCTGAAGGGTGTCTATTGTTACCGCTTCTGTTGACGCTGCCTGTGTTGCTGGCCTACCGTCGACATCACCGACGCCGCCGCCTCCACCGCGTCATAACATGACCGCATGTTGTGGCGATATGCTTTGTTTCGTTACATTACTAGCACAATTACAACAACAACAACAACAATAACAACAACCGCAATTACAACTAGAATAACAATACAGCGTGCTCTGTATAGATGCAAACACGCATACACATTTACACATCCAAAAGCAAAAACACACAGTAAGCTGCCACGAGACACGCGGCGTGAAAGTGTTACGTGCGTAGCCTTTTAATGTGCGCATGCAAACCTTTTATATGGGTCGCTATGGTTCATATTCATGTTGCATGAGCATAACTATCAAATGCAGACCGAGTATTCTGTTTAAATTGTTCCATTTGGAAGCATCATTCACACCCTGAAACTGAGAACACTTACACGTACAAGCACGCGAGCTGCTTTTATTAAAACGACGGCAGATTCGGCAGACATTACGAAATAATCCTCTGACCTATTGCCAAGAAATCGAAAGAGATGCCACCAAGCTTTTATTTTTTTGTGAGAATGAAAAAAGCTTTAACGCACACCCGAAGTGGGTAGTGTGGTACTCAATGCCGATGGCATAATACCCACTGAAAACCTCTTGCCTAAATGGCCTCAGGAAGAGGCGAAGAGCTAGAACCGTTCTTAAATACTACTTCAATCCCTACCACACTCTTCGGGTTACGTGGGCAGATCACACATCAAACTTATATTGCTCGTATGGCTACAACCTTCTTACTGAGGGGGTTTTCTGAAGCCTAGAGTATTACCCATCTCCACGGTCTTCGAACCGCCGTAAGGCATCTCCCTAATGCACCGAGAGCCGCACACACTGGGATATATAGGGTTTCCCCAACAGTCCTTGTGGCACCATGGCCGCTAGCTCCACGGCCGCTGGCACCACGGCCTATTCGCATAGGGCATCGTTCAAAGAGAATTTGCTTTACAACGGGGATAGAGCCGGCGGTCATTATAAACATCGCAGGGCAATCAAGGCACACCCATTTTTTTTTGGCGTGAAGCTCGGGCAAAAATGCTTTATGCACGCCCAGCGCTGATGTGGAGGAGCGCGTGGGTAGTGTGGGATAGCACACCCTGATAATGATCTACTCTAACCTATCAGACAGTATCGGAGTTCCTCCAAAGTGACTGCCTGCGTTGCGAGTAGGGTTCTGAGTGGTTAGCCAAATTCTTTCTCGACCTGCGTGTCCCATAGAAGACTAGAAGAGAATAGGCCAGCTGACTCGAGATCAGGGGCATGTGAATCTGGTCAACGCATTCGAATGTCGTGTCGTTTCTCGCCGAATAGTCACTCTGCCAAGTGGCTGCTGCTGAGACATATCAACCTATCGCGCTTGATAATCCTTCTGCTCGGATCACAGCACTTTGCCGTTCAGCAACAATGTAATTATCCGGAATGAACATCCGGGATGACAGCGCTAACGTGTGTGAGTAAGAGCAAAGATCAGGCATAACCTTACGGTCCCTATCTTTATGTTCTAGAACAATGAAGGTTCCATATAATTTAGCTGTCATAGCGTATACGGCGAGTTAGTGAGCTTCTCGTAGAAATGCAAACAGGTTGCAAACTTTCTTTTTCAATTGTATTTAATTTCATTCAGGTTGATTATTTGTGCGATCATCCCGGTCGACTTTTTAAATTCACCCTCTTCTACATATCAAATACATAGAATACGCGGACACCCTAAAACTACTAAGTCGCCTTGAAAGCGTTTGCGCTTTCTGTTTTAGATTTAAAAAAGGCATGACTTTGCACAAATAAAATATATTTGTATTTGAGTATATTATTTCCGTCTACTTCCAATGAGGCCAAATAAAAAACGGCGATTTTTGACCCTTTAAATATTTTCGCATGGTCTTAATAAGTGATAATCTTATGCTGCAAGAACAGGAAGTACGGTTGGTGCACTTGGGTAAGATCTAGTTAAGCATTGCCCCGCAGGGCATCACTATACTTCTCTGCTGAACGATGCCCATATAAATATAGTACAAAAATTATACGGTCTGGCTAACCCCAACATCGAAGGAAGTCAGCGCCATTCACTAACAACTGGGCTCGATTATGTTTAAAACTTCTCCTGAACAACTTCGAAGTAATAATCACGCTGTCTGACGAGAATCGCGTAGGGCTGAGGCTAACTGGTTACAGCACTGGATTGTCGAAAAGCGTTTGTCTGTTATGTCACCAATTAGTAGGTGACGATGTCTTTGATAGCTCACAAACAGCACGGCAAAACTTTTTCATGGGCGTTTCGCTTCGGTTGAGTCTGGGCATATTTGTTGTTGATCGGATTTTCTTTGAGCAATGCTCATTAAGAATAGATGATATACCGTACCGCTGAGAGTCAGCGACCATGCTGCCACAATGACTGTTAGGGAAACCCTAGATATCTTAACATGTCCGGCCCTCGGTGCATTGAAGATATACCTCAGGTTCGGTTCCAAGCCCGTAGAGGACGGAGGGTAGTCTAGACCTAAAAACAACCTCCTTGAAAAATGTTGAAAAATTCTGAGTTTGGGCAAAGCGTAGAAGTAATTGCTTATATGCTCATAAAAACAAATTTGTCATAACGGTCCACCAAATAGTTTAGCAATACTGCGGAATTACCATTTTCATTTACAGTTGGAGTACAAACTACATTGAAAGGCCCGAAAAAGGTAGCAAACGAGCTAAATCGTCACATGTTTACGTTATCCAATACCATGATGGAACGACTGGACGAAACATGGGAGAAAATTACAGATTATTCCACTCACCGGTCACTCTATTTCCGAAGTTCTTGATTTCCTACTCAGTCTTAGAGAAAATTGGAGTCAGGGTTTTAAGGGAGTGTCTGCAAAATTGGTAAAGCATGCAGCCCTATTTACTGCAAGATCTCTGACTAGTGTCCTTAGCTGTTTTTAGCGACTGACATTCTTCTATAGCTGTTTAAGGCTACAGCGGTATTCTTATTATTTAACAATCATACTAATAATAATACTTTTGCAAGAGTTATTACGGCTAGATCAACATCTAGAGTCGGCCAAGTTTTTTTTGACGAACGACTTCGGTTTTCAGAAGGGCCGGTCGACGGACCTCGCGTAGGCTCACTTGTGGTCAGTTGTCTCGATCATTCATATTTGCTATAGATTCACGCTCATCGATGTTGCTGCACGGCAACGGTGGCCTGTTCTGAGCCTATCTTCGGAAGATTAAGGTCGGAAACAGGCTGTTTGGGGAATTGAGTCCTCAGAGCAGTAGGTTGATATCGGAACTCACGGGGCTTGGTTGTTGGGCCATTTATGTTCCTGATTCTTGGTTTATTTATTGCATTTACTACTATTACGACACTATCAGTCAGTGTAAATAACCTAACTTTGGCTACCGATTCAATTCGTCAATCACTTCTAAGCGTGGAAAAGATTATTGGCATATTCATCTGCTTCGGGATTGGTAGGTAATGCAGATAGATCCAATATTGATGTTTTTCTTTCATCTCAGAGGGCGCAGTCCATTCCCGAGTATCTTCTCATCTTAGCACGGCAAGTCGTTTTATCTTAAGCATCTGGGTGCTTCTCGTGCTTTTGGAGAATATATAATAGTAGCCCCATTTTGAAATGTATCCCACCCAAACTAGTGCTACGCGGTGATCTTCGCGCTCCGTCGCCTGAGGTTTATAGGTGCTTCTGCGGAGAGTCTACTTCTAGTGTACAAAGCCTTGTTCCTCCCAGTGTAGTGCTATAGGCGTCTTATCTGGGGTGGTGACTATGATGGGATCCTTGGTAGAGCCAAAATAATATAGAACGATTTATTTAGAGCTATTTTTCCTAGACTGGGGTAGGTAGGTTATAAGAAGCGTGACCTACACTTTTTTAATAACGGGAGAGGGTGGTTTTTAGCGTGTGTACTAATACCTCTATCATATATAACTGCTCTATCTTGCCACAAGCTCTTTCTAGCTAGGACTTCAAAAATCAAAACAGGATTTAAAGAAGGCTGGCGCATAACCTATTCGGCACTCCGTTGACTGATTTCTCTCGAATTATTTTAGTAGCTTATTTCTACTGGCAATGATGATGTGTATGCCTCTCGTTACCAAATGTTTACCTCATGCGAATGTGTAAGAATCTTGTGTAAATTGAACTGTCGTATTCAGAAAGCATTTGTTCTTAATTAAAACTTAAACCTACACATTCTGTAGGTGAATAGTTTATGTACTTTCAGCTATGAAATGTGTTAATTTAAATACCAAGCCAGCTTCCATATACCTCTGATTGTCGGTATACTACAGTTCCTACCGTTTCCACTACACACATACATATGGTTTGCTCAGGTTTTGAACGATATGGCCGCATATATGGCAGAAAAGTCTGAAAGCATCAAGTATATCATATAGACAGATAGGTTTTATTATTCTCATGAGTGGTTTACATTTGTACAGAGGTGCACAGCTCCTCAAAGAGTAAGGTACCTAAAAAGTATTGCTTAGCATTTTGTTTGAATACTGTCAAAGAAGAGGTTGCACGCACATCTGGAGGGAGCTTGTTCCAACATGTGGCACTGAGATTTGATATTGGGAAACGAGATTGGTTACATGAAGCTGCAGACAACATGATAAGTTGTGTGTGCGATCCCCTTATGTTCATGGTTGATGTCGAATGGGAAATATTGAGCAGGTTGGGATGAAATCCCATTGAGATTCGTTTTAGCTCAGTTAGGACAGACATCCCTATTTGCAGAGGGTAAGGCAGAATCGACTCTCTACGTATTTATAACGCATGGGCTCCCATGGTGGATTGCCCAATATCTCTTGCAGGCTATGTAACGAATATAGAAAATATATAAGTCATTCCAAATATTTCAACTGCGTAGGTCAGATAACTATAGACGTAGGCGTAGTACATGGCGAGCAGATAGTCACGGAGCAGAATATTACGGCTCTTGAACAGGGCAGCGATGCTCCCTACAACTTTTTTTGCGAATGTGGTCTGTATGAGCTTCAAACGATAACCTGGAATCCAAAACAACGCCTACGAATTTTGTCTCATTGGTCATGCTAAGAGTGTGGTTTCCGCATTGAAATGTCTCATGGTTCATACTTAGGACACCTCTAGGCAATAAGATATCTTTCATCAATTCACGGACAAGCCATTGACTCTAAACCAATCTATATATTTGCACTCTTTAAGCGTCGTTTCTTCACTGCTTTCATCTAAATCCTCTACGAGAGAGGGATAGAGAAAGAGACACATATCAAATGAAAGAAAATCGGTATCAACTGGAAAAAGGAAAAGAGATTTAGGCCAACTCGGTAGTAATATTATGACGATGTTGCTACACGAGAGCATATCGACAACGCAATTGCAATTGCTCTCTGCCAATGGCCAATGGCCGCCGACTCGACGGTTGACAATTCAATTCGAGCGATGACAGAATTATTATATTTTGTCGTTTTTGCCGTGGTATTGTTGTTGTTGTAGTTGGTCATCGTCGTCGTCGCCGCCGTTGGCGTTGTTGCTGCTGCCATAGTAGAGTTGCCAGCGGCTCTTGCTGTTGAGAATCCTTTGTCTCCGCGTGGGTCGCCTCGTCATTCTGTGCCAACGCTATGCCCAATGCTATGACCAGCATACGAACGTGCACTGTTTAGCATTCGAACAGACACAGTTAGTTACCTGAGAGAATGAGTAGGCGAATACCTGTCTAGTCTCGATCAATCGCGCCAAATCGCCGCGGTGTCGTAGAGAACACGCACGCACGAATGCACGCCTGCCCGCCTGTGGCCGCGTGTTGTCTACAGCTGACAGCAAACCTTACCTCGGTGGTGACCTCGGTGAGAAGGCATAGGCTGACATGTAATCGCGCTTGACGGCGGCCGGCTAAGCGCGTAAAGCCGATTGCGCGGCGCCATTTTGGCGCCCAGTCGTCGAGAACTGAGCGAACAAGCGAGAACACTCTGTAAAGTGACCGAAGAAGTGGAAGAAGAAGAAGAACAAAACGAAGTTTGGAAGGGAGAAAACACGACATGCAAGCGGATTATAGGCCATTATTCATTCGTTATTATTATTATTAGCAGGCTACTCAAGAAACAAGCGCCTGGTATCGCCTCATTATGTGACCCGTCGAAACCGAACTCACGACTTACGGCACCGGAAAAGCGGTGCTTTCTTTTTCAGAGGCAGTGCATTCTTAGGATTAAAATGATGTGAATAATAATAATAATAATAATAATAATAATAATAATAATAATAACATTAATAATAATAATAATAAAAATAATAATAATTATTATTATTATTACGGACCCGCGAAAGTACAGGGGCATTGCTCTCACAAGCGTCCTATACAATTTCCTGACGTCGTTGGTCGTTTCAAGCCTACAAGCGATTACGCAAGATAGGATTCCACATGAACAATATGGTTTTACTCAAGGCCAATCAACTGCGGGTGCAGTAAAGTTTGTTCTAGAACATGTGAAACATCGCCATAGTAACAAGGAAGTGACATACGCGGTTTTTTTGCGATTTTTGCGACTTCTCGAGATAATCAGATCTAACTTTTCTATAACAGGTACGATATTTAATCCACTACATGACGTGCTAAGTCATAACGTCATAACCATTAAAAATGGGGACCACTATGTACTGGAGACCGTCACGCAGAACACGGGCGTCGCACAGGGCAATTCGGCCAGCCCTTTTTTATTCATATTGTATGTGGCCGGACTAGAAGATCTGTTACGTAACATCAAAGCACCGCAAGTATTTTATGCTGACGACCTTGTGATACTGGCCAAATTCCGAGACCACCTGCAGTATCACCTCAATGCAACAGCAAAATGGTGCGAAGAAAACAAACTAACAATCAACATCGCGAAGACGAAGGTTCTTCGCTTTAGCAGAGGAGGGGCATATGCCGCGGCAGACCACCGCGTTAAAATTAATGGATAATCTCTCGAACTTATATGCCACTTCTCTTACCTTGGAGTCACCATAACCTCAAAACTCTCCTTCAATCGACACATTGAGGAGATGCGGCTTAAAGCCACAGCTGCAATAATGCTGCTTGGTAACTTCCGTGACGCAGACTTGAAAACCAGCATGATTGTATTTCGTATGAAAATACTACCAATAGTAAGTTACTGCTTGCCCATAGTCGCAACACACTTGACCCTAAGCGATATGAAAAGTCTAGATAAAATAATGGCTTAGCAGGGTTAGAGAACCCGTGAGTACACGTTCATGCGGAGACAATTGTAACACTCCAAAGTGCTAACATAGCTGAATGAACACAGGATATAATAAAAATGGCTTAGCATATAAAACGAATATTGGGCTAACCAAGGGACGCGTCAGCAACACTTGCAATGGAGCTGTCTAGAGAACAAACATTAACAGAAGTGTTGGTACTGAACAAGCTACCCGTCAGTCCACACGTGTTAGACGTCTACAGAGCTTTTCTAGAGACTAAGAATATGCAATTCGTTATGGACAGTTATACCGAAGGACCAGCTTTTGCCTCCCATAGGTGGAAAGGAGCGTCACAAAGTAATCGTACAACCATTTGTCGAATCACGTGGCATGGATACCACAATTATATATGTATGAAACCTAACTGTATCTGTATTGAAGAGTGTGTGTGTAGTTTTTGTGGAGAATGTGACATCGGGTGCTGCCATATACTCGAATGTACTAAAATTGAAGGAGAGTCCGTTACCTCACGAGTGAAATATGTACTGTCCTAAATCGTTGTATTGTACCTAATCTACCAATTCATGGTGAAATAGAAGCTTGATTATGATTAATTGATTTGATTGGTTTATTTGCTTGATAAGTGTGTGTACACATATCACCCTTTTATATCAGGGGCTTGATTATTATTACATCTTTAATTCGTATTTGTGTTATCAATATACAGTTGTGAGATTTGAACGTGTCGCTTCGTTTTGAGCAAGTGCTATTTAGCTGCTTATCTCATGACGCCGATTATAAAAGCGGCATATGCCTCTACACGCTTCGAAAAACAGGAGCTGTCTCATTTATTCTCCCTCGTGCTGGTTCCCCGTCGTTGCTTCCATTCTTCTGACCAAATTCCGAATAAATTTTGTTACCCCACTGCCGATGGGTCCTAGTGTTGCCATAGCTACTGCAGAGCCATGCGAATGGAACACTTGCCGATGTCGCCCAATGGAATCAATAGGGTGGGCTCGCTCTCGTCCTTGCTAATAGCCAGGTGATACCGCCGGTGAGACCAAGGAACTGCCCCGCCCTCTACCTCCGTTTAGAAGACTAGGAGACTGCACTTGCCAACAAGGTGATGTATTTTGGGGTTACCTTAGATAGAAGTCTGCGTGATACTGAGCACGTGCGACGGGCGACAGAGGAGGCAATCAAGGCAGCCAACAACTTCGTACGGCCTATGCCTAACATTTACGGGCCACTATACTCCAGACAGCAAAAAATCATGTCCGCTAAAGAGCAGCTTTCTAGTTTAGAGTCTAGCCCAGCGGCGGCCTTCGTTCTCACTAAAGCAATCCCCTGGGACCTGAAAGTAGACGATAGCCGTCGCTTATGGGGAAACCCCGAGAGTAAAAAGGACGGGAAGCGTCGGCATACGATTAACCTCTGGCAGGAGTGAGATGACCTACATAAGGGTGTCCCAGGCGCCAGCCTCTGCACCCTAGTTCCGAACAATAAAGACTAGCTTAACCGGCTCGGGGGAGAACTTACCGATTACACGACCCAGGTTCTGAAAGACTATGATTGATGATGAGACCACGATTTGCAGTCCTACCTGATCAGGATCGGGAGGCTTTCAGCCCCAAGTGCATTCACTGCAGCAATGGGCCGGAGGACACTCAAGAACACATTGTTTTTAGGCGCTCAGTATGAGAGTAGCAGCGCGCACATTCATCGTTTTTAATGAAGACACCGGCTTTCAGCACGTAATTGATGGAAACTATTTGAGCGCACCCAGTGGAGGACACTGGAGGTACCTGCAAGCGTGTGTACCTCTACGAAGGGTCCAATGTAGGAGCCAAGGTCCAATGTTCCCCGTCCAGTCCGACGGGTTGCAGGACGCACGGTAGGCCACTGGATCATAAGCCTCTGCTGAAGATTTCGTTCAAGGCTTGGTGTCTGGCCCGCCTACCTGCGCTGACGATACAGGGTAGCCCGTGGCGTCCGTGCGGCCGGACGACGTCTCCGTAGACGCAGGTGTGAACGTGCATAGGGTCGATACACAGACGAAGTCCGACCGCGATTCTCACCGACTAGTCATATACGAGCGTCCCGATCCGAGCTCAGGGTATGGCGTGGGTAGCCATGCGCCCGCCCCTTTGTAGGAGACAGTGTGCAGCCTGGCCCGCGTCCTGGCTCGCGTCCCGCGATGAGATTTTCAACTCTTTGCTCATATAAAGTTGCCGACCAATCTCTCGAGCTTCCAGCTTCGGCGGGCTCGTGACCGCACAGGACACTGCTCTATCGCGGCTTGATTCCAATCCAAGCTTCTAAATCCGTTAGACCGACTAAATCGAGGAATGATTTAGCCTGATGCATAGACCTGTGGGGGGAAGCTACCAGGGCTATCTCCGATAGGACATTAGCATTAGGCAACCCTACGCCAAAGAACGGGGAATAGAGCTTGTTGACTTGCTTCTGCCGATAAACTGAGGTTCAACAGCGCCTCTACTGTAGTTAGCACGCTGTCGTTAAGTCGCTCAAGTAGTGCCAAAGTGAGCGAGTAGTCTGCACCTCGGAGCAAGTGATTAAGACGTAGGACCGAAAATGAAGATCTCAGAAGAAAAAGGCCTCGGTAATATCCTATCAATTAAATGCGCGACATTGCATGCTCTAGCTTATATATAAATATATATATATATTTTTTTTTTTTTGGCGGGCTGGATATGTGCGCTTATTTGTGTTTGAAGGAATATTTAATCACCTCTGTTTGTTACGCCGCCATTTTTCGCAGCTGGTCAGTGCTCCTACTAACCACGCTAGTAAAAGTGGTTCGGACATTCAATGACAGAAAACCAAAACCTGAATTTATGCCAATAAACGTAGAGGCTCTTGCCAGTCAGGGTTAATTACTTTGCAATGCGCGTCAGAATATTTTTTATTTCGATTTGCAAGGATGGTTGTTATTTGAGAAATTACTTCCAGGTATTATACAGGTACACCAAACATATTGGAATTACACTGGCACACAAAATCACGTAACCTGAAACAACTTAAATAGGAAGGCAAAACGAAATACTTATGATGAGGCCGCTCTCTGATTTGTCGCAATTAAGTCACCAAGTTCCCTAACCCATGCAATGCTCAATTGAGGATAAGTATAGTATGTTAACTGGCTTTTTGAGATTTTGGATGACCTATCTAAGATCCGGTAACGGTTCTGGAAAATAAACGCGGAAAAAAATAATGGCCAGTAAAAATACCCAACGATCTTCTATCAATATAATAGAGGTGATATCTTATTAAAAAATAACTGCGATAAGGGCGTGGTTTTTACGGATTTTTGACGGCGTATAGTCCACATTATACCCCGAACCTCCTTTAGTCCTATCGATATTAAAGGTCTTCCATATAATTAAGGAATTACCAACTAAATGCAGCTTAACGCCAGATCGTATTCTTTAATATTCTATGAGAAACTAGCACATGTCTTAGCCGAACCTCTTCATCGCATACATGCCGGGTCGTATGCCCGACTTCTTTAGGAAGTCAGTAGTGGCGCCCATTTGTAAAAATAGGATCAACGAAGACAACTATATACCTGGCACTAAACCCTCGATTGCTTGTATAATACTTAAAAATGATCAATTATACTTATCTATTAATCATTGCTGAGACAATTATATGAGGAACAGCACGGTTTTACAAAGGGAATGTCTACAGCTACGCGACTCGTCGGCAGGACACAAGGCCAGGCCAGAAACGTTAAAAACAGGAAAACTGTTGATTGTGTATGTTTTGATTTTTCAAAGCATTTGACAGAGTTAACCACTCAAAACTTTTAACAAAGCCATTAGTTTGATTTTTAATTAGGCTAGCAACTGCTCTTATTGTGTGAGAGCAAAAACGACGTTGGTAGAGGAAGGGCCTGCACGCCGGGAGCACTCCAAGACAATTCCCTTGGCCAATTTAATTTGCATTTACATTTTAGGCAGAAAATATGTAATCTCTCACAGTTTGTACCATAAGCTCTATCCTAATTATCTTTAACTATACAGTTACCCCGGCGCTGTCGAGGAGTGGCGATATCTGCAGTTAGCAATTAATAACGTTTTTAAGTGGTGGATTGATGATATTTTCAATACCTAAACACACCGTAATGTGCACAAAGGAACTACATAAATTAGGTAACAAACCAATAGACAATGTCTGCTCATACAATGATCTCGGTTGCACGGTAACGACGGACCTAGATTTTAGCCAACGCGCTCGAGATTAAACCAGCAAAGAATGAGGATCTCAAAACAGACAGTGTTAACAACATGTTCTCTCTAAGTGGCCCGAACTTTAGATCAAAAAGCAAGTTACTCGGGCTCTAGAACCATATTATTATGCACGCAAGTTGTCAGTAATTTTTGCGAATGTGATACCTAAACATCCATATTGTGGTTTGTGTTCTTCCTTTGACTCAATAAAAGTGTTCTTGAATTGAAGTGCATTTACTTGACAGGTTGACAACCATGTTCAACCAGGTTCTATGTTGTGTTTCGACGTCTATCAAAACTCCACTTAAAGCGTTACAATTAACATAAAATGAGTGTAGTTCAGGCGTGACATCGCGGAAACTGCCAAATTTGCATTCCGGTTATGAAACCTAACCTTTAAAATTGACCCTCAGCCAACATTTAATGGCCACGGGACTGCTTTCGCATTGCATTGTGAGACGGATGCCATAAATACAGATGTGCAACGGTGAGGCTCGAACCCGTGCACCTATGTGTCTGCTCCGGTCGCAAGGCGCACGCGAACGCAGCACGACACCGGGCTCGACCGGCTATAAAACCTAACCATACATATCTTCGCCTTGCAAAACAGACATGTACATACGTCTTTATATGTACTAGGTTCACCTAATTGGCCACAATCATACAACTTACTCTTTGGGCACGGCGCCTTAAGATTGTGTCTGACACTGCGTGACTTTCAAGTACGGTACCACAGGCACAAAATATAAGGCAAAACCGAACACTTGTTTGTCATTACGGCCAAGCAACTTCTACAGCAACATGCATATCTAACCACCAACTGAAATTTTGCCAACAATTATTTGCAGATTAGCGAACCGAGCACACGAAGATGCTACCTTAGTTTATTGTTTTTAATGACATTGATATTTTCCTATAATTTAGACATATCTATGTCTAAAATACTAGACTAAGCGTTATAATCTTCAGGGTATAGTTGTTTTGTCGCTTTGGTTTAACATGCACCAAAAGTACGCACGTGCCTGTAATGTAAACAACTAAAAGAAATATTACATGTTTATATTAAATGTAAGAACATCATATATTAAGTTATTATTTAATTTTAGAGGTACATGGAAAAACATTTAGATTAAGTTGTAATCTTTGTACTAAATATACGTAGGGGAATTAAAGGAATCGACGCTGCGTCGTAGAATGGAATGCTTCACCTGACAGCCAGTTTTCTTCAGGACACGCTGGAGCAGCCCAGGCCATTTTCTCTTGACGGAGTTACGTAAGCTATAAGGTATCTCACAGTACATATCACTGCCAGTGGCTTTTCCGTGCTCGAGGCATTCGATGAGTATCGGACCTCGGATGGCGAAAAAAATGGCGAAGATTCTGATGGCGAATTTTTGGAGGAGGTGACGACACATGCTTCTATTTCATGCCGTCCCGCTGTGTCTCTGGCAATTGGACGGAACACTCAACTGCCTGATTCCCTCCTCCTTCATGCACATGCGCACAAGCGCATGTACACTTCATTTGCATTCTTAAATATCTCACTACCCCATTATCCCAAGCGGCATATATACATTTTAACCGGCTTGATTGTTACGACGTTTCGTATCTTTTATTTTAGCTCATTTTATAAGTTATCAAAATCTAGTTGAAGAACAACATAAGTTTCGGTCTAATCCGTAGCTTCGGGCTGCATTGTTAGGCATGCGATATCAACAAAAATGGCACATACCGGACAGGAGAACTGTTGTGGAATTCAATATACATATATATTCTATATAAATATACTCTCTATTTAGCCGACACATTGAGCGCCCTGCAGTATTTTCGCGATTCGCAGGAACAAACAATCTCTATAACGATAAACGTTATACCCGAAAAACGTGGAAGGCTGCAAGCAACATATTATTACTATTTTAACCGTTTGTATACCAGCCAATATCGTGAAGAGTTAAAACGCGTGCCATTATATGCATATACGACAATCCACAATTAATGGTACAAAGATAGCTTTATTTGATTTATTTGATTGCGGCTTCGACAAAAAGAACCCGACATGGTGAATTCCAACGACCTCACGCATCTTCCGAACTGTATCTACCTAATAAATCTAAGCCCAACCAGAAACATGCCACTCCGACCAGACCAGACGTGAACACCCTTGTCGCACGAGTAGCTGATATCCACCAACAATAAATAGCTAAGTGTCCGTTATTGAACTTGTTAAAGGCGGCAGCACTTGCCACATTACAGATGACCACACTTTATCGATTTTCTAGTAGGGGCAAATTGTGGTGCAACCCAGAAAGGGTGTCCTCGTGCCACATGAAGGACGCGCACCTCCATGAGAGAGTGCAGAACGCTTGAAAACTGAACCAGCAACGACAGTTACAAGTAACGTCGCCAAAAAAAAATCAAAGTAAATACATTACTAACTGTTTGAACTATGAAAACTAGTGTTTCTATCCCCCCATCTGAAGATTATAACCGCCATTTTCGTTGGGCACCATCTTGAAGTTGTCCGTCGACAGGCCAAACGGCTTCAAAAATACGTTGCCGAGCTGCTTCAGCGAGCCTGTAACACATGATGAGATTATATATATATATATATATATATACCGACAAGACGCGCAGGTACCCATAAGTATATTAACTAGTATACATATATAGTATGTGAAAATATGTGGTACTTTTCTTTTAGGGGGTGGAAGAACTTCAAAAAGTAATTTTTTCTAATGGAATGGGGTCTGAAATATCCTATTTGAGAGTGAGAGTGAAAGTACTATTTTTATATTCATATTCGGAAGAAAATTCTGCCTCGTCCGAAAGATAATCATGTTGGCATGTTCCCACTGAGAACAGTGAGCGAAAATTTCGTAGTGCCAGGATATATAATTTTCGAACTTTCGCGTTTACTTATTTGAACATTTACTATTACGCTTAAAATCCATAAAACAACCCCAACATGTTGTTACCAAATCGATTTATTTTCGATGGTTCGATTCGTAATGTGATTACCGTCTTTCCCCGCCAAATGTCGGAATTCATATGGTCCCGTACTAACAGAGGACGAACGTTACCGGTTAGTGGCGGCCGCTAACGTCCCTCGTCCGTTAATACCACACCTTATGCGGGGGAAAACGGCTTGAGGTTTGGTACCAAATTAATTTCCGAAAAATGCACATTCTCTGAATATGTTTATATTATGGGAGCAATGGCAGCGATGCATTGAACGCGAGGACCGAAGCATAGGACATCACAAGCTCTCGAATTTTTGCATACTTTTCTCAATGCAACGATTTCGCTTCGCCTAGCCAGCACTTACGCGAATTTCTTTCATTGCACTCTCACACATCAACAAGTGATCATTTCATTGGGAAAAAATGTTCACCACCTACCACACCTCACTAGGAGTGTACCATATATAACTACACACAATATATATATATATATATATATATATATATATATATATATATATATACAGGTAGTTCAATAAGTTCTTAGAATGAGCTTTTTAGAATTCGAATTTTGGCACGCTTTCACCGCTAATAGGAACTGCAGCTTTTCGACTGCTAGCACTCAATATATTATGGTGATTGGCCGTTGCGATTTCGTTTGATAGCTTTTCCCGTGCAACGTATCGGCGTGATTTTTAAAAATGGAGAAAAAAGAGTTTCGAGTGGTTATCAAGCATTTTTATTTCAAAGATTGGAATGCGACCCAAGTAAAAATTGAGTTAGACGAGACGTACAGTGACTCTGCGCCATGTTTTGCCACTGTTTCCAACTGGATTAATATGTTAAAAAGAGGTCGCAGGAGCACCGAGGATGAACTACGTCCAGGAGGCCAAAAAACGGCAACTGACGAGGAAAACGTAGAGAAAGTGCGAAAAATTCTTGGCACAGATAAGCGAATGAACATTAAGGAAATAGCGGAGGCATTAGGGATTCGTTTAGGCAGTGTGCATTTTATCCTACACGAAAACTTGAAGATGAAAGAGCTTAGAGCAAAATGGCTGCCGCATTTGCTCCACCAAGGCCAAAAAGACGCGCCTGGTTTGGCTTTACAGCGAAATTTGGCCAAGATGTCGAACAATCTGTCGGATTTTTGGTGCAGATTCATGACCGTCGATGAAAGCCGGGTTCATCACTACACTCCCGAGAGCCAAGAAGCATCTTGCCAATGGTGTGCACCTGATGAAGGACCTCCGAAGAGGGTGCGGACAACGGCATTGACCGGAAAGGTGATGGCTACAGTTTTTTAAGACCAACGTAGAATAATGCTGGTCGACTACCTTGAGAGCTGTAAAACGATCACAGGAGAATATTATGCAAGACTGTTGGACTGCCGTTAGCAAGAACTCATCGTGAAACGGCTCGCTTTGCAGAAGAAGGTTGTCCCGTTTCACCAGGGCAATGCTCCTGCACACAAGTCCCGGCAAGCATCGGCAAAACTGGCCCAACTAAGGTTCGAACTTATTGAACAACCCTCCTATTCTCCAGACCTGGCCCCCTCTGATTATTTCCTCTTCGGACATTTAAAGAATAGTCTATATATATATATATATATATATATATATATATTGTGTGTAGTTGTATATGGTACACTCCTAGTAAAGTGTAGTAGGTGGTGAACAATTTTCCCAATGAAATGATCACTTGTTGATGTGTGAGAGTGAAATGATCAATAGAGAAACCGAATATGGTGGGGTGTTCAAAGAAAATCGCTTAAATGCTGGCTAGGCGAAGCGAAATAGTTGCGTTGAGAAAAGTATGCAAACATCGAGAGCCTGTGTATAATATGTATGTATATATATATATATATATATATATATATATATATATATATATATATATATATAGAAGATAGATATATACATATATAGACCGACTGTGCAGTTAAGAACAAGAAATATTGGATCATAGGCTATTTATAGTGTGCATGTATTTACGGATAGTCATTTAGCACAAAAGACACGTATTAGCACAGAAGGTCAAATATGGACGATGAGTACTTACCAATAACCTTTTCCTTCATTTCTTCATTTCTAACGCGAATGCGCTCGCGAAGTTCATGTATGTTCGTCATATATTCGCAGTGTTTTGGCTTCATCTCAAGTAACTTCTCATAATCCTTTAGCGAGTCGTCCAAATTATCAAGCGCCTTGTTTAGCCGAGCCCGTCGCTCAAGAGCCTTCAAATAATTAGGGTCCAACTCCAGAGCTAAAATATAACATAACATTTTATATACATACATATGTTATCACAGAAATAAATTCACACAATACAACAACAAATGCAAGAACGATTATGTACACATTTCTAAAGGTATATTAGGCCTTTATATAAAGGCATTGTACTTGCAAGGTAAAACGTAGCATGTCTACTGCGTCGTCTCAATTCGACTTTAACTCTACATCTCAATTTCAAATATCTATGTACGTTTTGCTTAACGTTGAAGAATCAGAATCGCCATCTAGAACTGCTCGGGTGTTCAGCCCGTAACTTGAGTTTAACGAACCTCGGTTGAGGTCGGCCAGTGCAGGCTGATTCGTGTTCTCGCCCATGAGTGCAGCGGCACGATTCGCATAGAGCACAGATCGCGATTTTGTCTCGCTCAGTGGACACAACAGGAGAGCCTTCGAATACGCTTCTGCCGCGTCCGCAAAAAGGCTGTCCTTGTACAGGTTATTCGCCTCCGCTTTGAGACTCTGTGAATTTTTATAGCGTTCCTGCAACCAAGAAGAGAAACAAGTGACAGTGCTCGGATAAGTAACGACGCCTTTTTGCGCCAAAAGCTCGCAGGTAGATTTCATCTAATTAAACTAAGTCACATAAACATCCATAGATAGAACCAAGTAAAATAATATAAAATTAATATAAATTATTGTACGACACTCAAGTAATAATAATAATAAGAATAATGATATAGGCAATATTGTTGATATTATGTAATTACTATAGTAGTAATTGTGATACATGTACATATTAATAATAGACCGGTTCAAAAAATATAAATTACTGTTATTTTTATTATGCAAATATAGGCAAAAACGCTATGATGTATATGGTAGGAGTAGGTCTATACTGCAGCGTATATCCGCAGAGAAAATAGTATATTGTAATTCTACCCAAAAATAACATTTTAGTCACCTATTGCGGGACCGTCCAGTAACTGCAGTCGACTGCGAAGTCAGACACACTTCGTTCGAATAGCTTACCTCGAGCTGTTCTGTGCTGAGTCCGTCTTCCTCGCCCTTGAGCTTGTCTTCAAGCTCGACGATACGCTTTTGGGCCAGCTGGAATTCACTCTGTGCAGCGTCCGGTGGGCGTTCGGGTCGCTGTTGTTGTGTATGGCCATCGGGCGGGTTCAAGCCTTCCTTCGTCTCCGCTTCGGGTGGTCCGTCGACAACGTTAGACGCGCTGGTTTCGCACGGTTGGGCACCGTCAACCGCAGGCTGGCTCGACGGTTCCTTAATCGAATCCTTGAAAAGATTCAGCAACAGCTTCTCCTTCATCTCGTCCGTTATCTCCTGAACGTCGGCTACGTTCTCCTCCTTTGAGTCCGCCATGACTCTGAGCCACTATGCTCCTGAAACAAAGAATTTAATGAGGGTCTTCATCTCTCGTTCTTATTCCGTTTGCACTGCAAAAGCGTTGTGGATTCGTTTCAGTCGTTCAAAAACATTTCAGTGCGCAGATAGCGACGCGTTCCATTGTGCTGAAGAGATGTAGATATCTCCTATCTATAACTCAGGAATTTCTACTGTTTCGAACAGCTTAAAAAATGAAAGTTCCCGGGACTACGCTTGGAAATAAAATAAAAAACTTTTTGTCGCATTTTAAGTACGCTATTCCACTATTGCCAATATATATATATATATATATATATATATATATATATATATATAGGTTTCGTTGCGTAAATGTAAATGAACATCTGTTCATTTCCACACAATGTTGCGTAAATCTACCAAGTCGCCATTAATTAAAAGCATCTAAAAAACTATATATCTGTCGGTACCCTAGTACCGTCCGTAGTATAAATTTGCAATACATTAGAACAGACCATCCAAGTACGAGTTGAAAAACAAGCTGTAACAATTGGCGGCCTTTGACTAGGGATCAAGCAGGTTGGCCCTAAAGAAGTTGACTAGACCAAGCGTTCCCAGCACGATGATCGAGCTGTTGAAAGCCATATTGCAAAGGAGCCGTGCGCCAGTGAAGGACGGGTTCGAGATACAGGAAGGAATCGGGCAAACTGAAACTGACTTCCCATAAATCGAACAGCTTATCTCCGTTGATCTTTTTCGTGCTGATTAGTGATTAGTGACCCACCCAGAAGAATCACTGAACGTCACCCCCCCTATTAAGGTGATCCTCTAAGCGGACGATTCCGTGCTGTCCTGTTTTGGATGTGCAGCACAAGCTGTTTCTACCTAAGAACAGCTGTTTCTACCGCGACAAAGACACTGGAGCAGATAGATGAGCAAATAAACACGGAGAAAACAAGACCAATAAGGTGGAGGAGAGGAGGGCGATTGGCGGCCTGCAAAGAGATCAAGCGGACAGCGGGCAGGACTGAGCGCTTTGACAACCCGTTTACCTATCTGGGGATCACGTCATCAACCACGAGATATTTAAGTTGACACGCGGGTCCCGCGCATGTCATTCCTTCATACGACCATTCGGCTGTTCCATTTGAAAGCAGCCCCCTCTGCGGCAAACGGAATATAGGTGGCATGAAAGAAGAATCTTTCGTCATTGAATAACTAAATAAAGGCACTGAAGAAAGTAAAGCAGGTCTTCTTAACACAATTACTGCCGGTTCACGCGATTACCGGTAACTGGCCAATGCATCTGTTAACGAATGAATAAATAATTCTCGATGACCTGCAAAAGATGCTCAACCCAGAAAATGCGAAGGTGTACAAGTCGTCCATAAAAGCAGAAATGGAATATAGCTAAGCTTGATCCACGGCTTTACTCAACAATGTATATGAATATACATATATATATAATTTCCGTAAACATAAAAAGCGGTATATTTACACATATTTTTACCTCCGCGGCCATAGTTTGGTTTAAATAAACTACAGAATCAAATAGAAACCTTTCAACCATCTTGACAAAGAAAAATAGAACAAATGCTCAATACCTCCTTCTGAATTTCCGTAAACTGTCAGACACCGGCGCGCTATGTTAGTCCCGTTACCAACGACACATTTGGCGTCTATTCAGAGTGCTGTGGATTAGTAACCAGCAGAAATTATCAGATTTCAAATACTTAACTTTTTCTGAATGTTAAAATATTAGCCAATGTTTCTGCACAGAATTATCCTGCTAAGGTCAACTGTACCGACACGAGAAAAGCAACGAAGCACAGCTACAGTATTTGCATGCTGCATATATGGCAATACATAATAATCTAACGCTTGACACGTAAGCCAGTCACCATCTCTTTCCCCCGGGCGTAGATTAGAGTATGGCCCGGTCTTGATATGCCTGAATGGTAACAGTAGTAACTATATATATATATATATATATAATCCGCATCAGCAAATCCTTAGGAAAATCGGGTATATCGCGCCGGGATTGAATTCGCAACTCCTATACCAATCGCCGGCCTGTAAATAATATATATATATATATATATATATATATATATATATATATATATATATATATATATATATATATATATATATATATATATATATAAGCCGCCCTAATGAAGATGTATTTATTCAATATAAACAATCCTTGACGATGGGAACATGATATCTAGGTCCATGCGAACGTGTGCACTGTTACAGTGGGTCCAGTGTAGCGACCAACCATCTCTGGAGGGTCCCCTCGGACCGAGGCCGCATTACCCCGTGGCACATCCAGCGACAGGCGCTGTCTGAAGAATTCTCTGATCTCCTCCCACTAGAATCAGCCACTTCCCGGCCATCTGTAAACCTCCTGTTCGCGCAAACCGCGAATGAACGGGCCCGGAGCAGGAAAGTGAATAGAACCCGTACGGGTACCCGATGCTCTGGTACTTTTTCACCTTGCTTACCCTGGCAAGAGCTGAAGCATGACCAGCCCAGGCCGCGTCAGCATGACCGTTGAAGGGGCTAATGAGTGTAACTGTAGCATCCCAAACTAGCATCCAACCGCTCTAGGGGACGGGGTTAAGGTCAGACCGTCAGATCTGTCTATCAAGTTCGACGGGCAGACACAGGTGTAAGCGTACACCAGGTCTGTCCCCAAACGAAATCCGACCATGATCCTCACCGACTCATTATCTAATGGAGTTCCGATCCGGGCACAGGGTGTGGCGTGAAGCCGTTGGCCCACCCCTTTTGGACGAGACGGCGCGCAGCCCGGCCCTGTAAGCGTCCATGGCGCGACCCGCAATGAGGTTTTCGACCCTTTGCTCATATAGAGCAACCGACCTTCTCCCTAGCGCGCAGCTTCGGCGTGCTCCCGGCCCACAATATATATATATATATATATATATATATATATAAAGTTCTAATACGTAATTATAAAAACAATTTTTACTTAGTCTTCAAAAGTCTTCTGTTTTTGTTCCCTTCAAAATAGCTCCAGCCCACTGTAATGCACTTGTGTCACCTTCATTCCCACTCTTCGAAAAATCCTTAAAACGCATCTTTCAAAATCGAGTTAAGTTGTTCCTGTGATAATGTTTATCTCCTCTATATAGTCCCTTCATGTGTTTTACCCGTGAGAACAGAAAGTCAGCGACTAATAGAAAGGTTGTGGAAATATAAAAATACATTTATTTATTGCCTTATCGTAGCAAAAGATTTGCGAAGTTTTTGGAACAAATTCTCTGCCAGTCTTCTGACGTATAAAATATCAGTAAAAACTGTTACAACTGATCCATAAAGTATCTCCAATTCCTCATCGCTATCTATCTGGTAGTAATTCAGTGATTGTTGAGTGTGATCTAACGAAAGGCTTATTCTGTTATCCTTTTCGAAGAATCTCGGGGGTTATCTTTGGTCTCTTCACGTCGATTGCGACATCGAATGTACTATAAATACACAGTGTTTCGGGCCACTGCTTGATCACCAAAAGTAGGTCGTAACTAGACGACCAGTTTAGAATATATGATTTGGTTTTTAACACAGAACTTAGATTAGGATTTGTTTTTTTTTTAACACAGAACTTAATGCAGATTCGTTGCTCCTCTATTTTCGGCGTCTTAAAAATCACCAAACCTCGTTTTCCTCATTTCTTTGAACCAAACAGCGAACGCCGCCACCAATTGGCGCGGCATTTGGTCTACGTCTACCTATTGAGTTGCGCTCCTAAGCAAACCAAACCGGAAAGCCCTTAGTGGTTTCGGTTTAATTTTTGAAATTCAATAAAAACCGAAAGCCAAGTAATCGTTCATGGCCGGCACAAAAGGACGTTCATCTATATGTTGCGTGCGTATGGTTGCGCGAGTAATATGCACCACTCAAATACACAAAAACCACCAAAACGTGTACTAACTAAGGATCTAATTCACTAGGAAGTTAAATGGCCTTTAGTAAACACTTCAAATGGAACTTCGTTTACAACAACTTTCTTAAAGGACCGTCAATGTACATGCAAGTGCTTTAAAGTTAATTTCTATAGTTTGCATAAATTGAATGTATGGAAAACATAATGAAGACGTTTTAATTTTGCTATACCTCGTATAAAATAAATCGGACTTACTGCAGGAATTAGACATTTAGCTTTTGCCAATATTTGCAAAGTTATCAAGGTAAAGCCAACCTGATGAAATGTGATGGCGATGGCTTGCGAATCTGAAGTCATGAATCTTGCGTTTAATCCCTATAAGATGTATAATGAACAGAAGCCGAAAAGTTGTTCCTGGTGTAACATACTATTTATAATTACCAATGTTTATTATTGTTATTACTACTAATATAAGCAGTTTTCCTCTTACATGTAGTAGCAAATCTAAAGTTATTTACCTGGAATTAGAGTTGGCCAAAAGTTATTTACGTGTATAGCACACTAGTCCAGAAAGTCCAACAATATTATCATCGGCATCTAGCACATGTAGATCAAAGTAATATTCATACATATATGTAATATGTATACACACGTATGAAAATAATGTAAAGAATATATGTGTGTACATATATGTATGTATACACATATATGAATATAATGTATATAATATATGTGTGTACATAAATGTATGTATAAAAAGAGAATTGGCTAAATTGCGTTTCTTCCCCTCCCTCGACAACAAGACATTTTATCTATTAGCTCCTCCATGCGACGTATTATGCATTCATAACTACGGCCTGCAGCTGTTCCATCCATACTCGTCTATGTATAGCCAGTCGCCTCTCAAACCTAATAAAATATGTTTGCACAGACGTTTTGCCTATAGTCGCTATGTCTACCTGTAGCGTTGCTACTATACAGAAGTGCCACATTTTAATGAAAATCAAAGACATGACCGCAAGCCATTAATTTGTCACGTTACGATTGATTCCAATCGCGGCGCACAGGTTGTGGATGTAATTCACACACTAGCAAGCCTTTGAGAAGGAATAAAACAACTGATTTGATGTAATTATACGCCGCTCGTGACGAGACGTCTAGCTAAGACACAGCAGACAACGTTAAAGAATTACCTATGCATCATGGGTGCTTTTTCGTGGTACCCGCTCACGGACTGCTATAATGTTTGGCTGCCGCGCAGCTTTCACGACGTTGAATTTGGACAGCAGATGTTCGCTCTGACAAGACAAACTACGGAAATGTCCAACTGGCTGTAGCGACCACACTAGGGCCCGTAGCGAGCCAGATTTATATTTATATTTTAAACATGCATAAAAACGTTACTTAAAATATACTGCAAATTATACAGCACAGCATCTACGAGCGTTACTACTCCGTGAGCAAAAAGTAGCCAAGCTTATTTTGAAGAATTTCACCTACGAACGAATGATATCCTTGCTATGCTATATGTGAGTACGAGCTGCCAAAGTAAAATGGAAAATATGTGATTTTCCCGCATGAACGCAACCAAAAAAGGAAGAGTAAAACGATCGTTTTCACAACCTCTGACATACAGCCACAATATATAAGCGATCATTCGCTCGTGTCAATATTTGCTTCAAGCCCGCAACTAGAAACTTAACCACAAAACCATCAAAACGAATTGGAAGAAGCTAGTAGCAGAAAAGCACACGTCTTACTCTTAAATAAATATTATACATTTATTTTCGTATCTAAATCTTCACTCGGGGTTCAACAATATATATATATATATATATATATATATATATATATTAAGCATACGTTGCACTTTCACACTCATCACTAGTCACGGCCGCATTATAATATCTCCTATGGGTACGCTCAGTCATAATAAGGAACCTTCTCTCGTTCCTGCAGGATAAATCCCGGGTGGTGGGCTTCACTTGTTCAATGACAGGTCTGCCGATCCAACGTCTGTCGTCTCTTGAAAGTTACTACTGTTGCGTTTAACCATCTGTTGCTTTTCTTGATTCATCATTACCAATCTACTACTATATTACAAGATGTTAACGGGGCTGGCTATACGCAGGTGTCGTACCAGCAGCATGGGTTTCGTTGGCCGCTCTCTGAACGAACGGCTTTATGTTCGGCCAGCGTCAAGGTAAACGATTATTCGCGTTTGTTTGACGACTGACGTTTGTTTTCGAAAATCAACGCGGAAATCAAAACACACAGTCGGAAACAACACCAATCCGCCTGAGGTCAATGAGTCGATACAAGCGAGCGAGCAATGATGAAGGCGGCAACAATAGCAGCTGTCTCCAGCATTGCCGCTGCCGCTGTTAGCGCATGTCATCGATTACAATCGATCTCCGTATCTCCACCTGTTCGTATGTACATCGAGAGAGAACACCGAGAGAGGAAGAGAAAGAGGTGGCCGACACCGATCCACCCTATCGGATGCTCTTCTTGTCGCTGAAGAAGCCCTTCATCACGATGACGTACGTGAGGAAGATCGAGCAGATGGCGAACGACTCGACGGCCGAGTACCACATGACGCGCGAGTTGAGGTCTTCGGCGATCTTTCGGCCGTGGTTCTCGCGCAGGCGGTAGTGCGTCTGGTAGTCGCCGACCGTGTTGAGGTTCTTGTGGATCTGGCCGATCGAGTCCTCCATCTTGGTCATCGCCGACTGCTTGTCGCCGGCGTGACCGGGCAGCGGCGCCTCGTCGCCCACCTGGAAGTTCATGTAGACGAGCTTGTGGCTGAACGTCGAGAACTCGTTCGAGAAGCACGCCGAGTAGACGCCGCTCTTCTGCGCCGTAAACTGCACGGTGTCGAACTGCTTCTGCTGCTGCTTGTAGATGTCGACGTTGCCCGGCCCCTGCACGGTGAGGTCGACGTCGTAGCTGCCGCCGATGATGACCTGAAACTCGACGCTCGTCTTCGTGCCCTCCTTGATCTCCTCGTAGAAGCACTGCTTCGCGTTGTCGGGCAGCTCGAACGTCAGCTCGACGCCGTGGCCAGCTGGCAGGCTCGACGCTATCAGCGCCAGCACTACGCCGACGATGAAGCTCGCCGACGTCTTCGACGACCACGATGACGACGACGACGACGATAATACGCCCGCAGCGCGACAACCCCACATCATTGTTCCTTCTTCGTGCGAGGATCTGTCACTCTCTCTCTTTCGGCGAACAGAGGACAACGGCAGGCGGGAAAGAGCGGGGAAACGCGACGGGGTGAACAGGAGGGGGTGGGCAGGCGGCCGGTGGGGCAAAAATACAAATCCTATACGGCGACTTCTCGCAATATTGACAAGAGGAAGAAGAGGAAGAAGAAGAGTAAGGAAGTGTGCCAACGGCGGTCTAGTCACTCGGTCACGGTCGTCGTAATTGCCCGCTTATTGCAGTCTATCTGTTTGCCGTCGAGTAGGCTGCCGGGTTACGTCACGTCACGTCGCCAGTCCGTTCGTCCAGTGATCTCCAAGTCCCAAAATACACGACGACGACAACAACAATGACAACAGCAATAATAACAACAACAACTACGACCACAACAACAACAAATCGTCGTAGCTTTCCCACTAGTAGTGATGGTGGTAGTTGCGAGCGAACACCAACAGGATTGTGCCAATTGGCCGATTTAAATGACACCTCAGCTGTGTCGGGACAGATGAAAACAGCCGAAGTGGTCGCCGCAGATCCACGACGAACGTACGGAAGAAAGAACAGCAGCAAGTTTACGGTGAAACAGACAGATAATCCGGCACCCACACCAGTCACCCACCCAACGATTGACAACTAACTGCTTACTACACCAATGACGAACGACACCAAGATGAAACACGTAGCCCAATACGAAAGACAACACGGGCTTCGAACTAGATGCCCCCGCTGCCCGAGCAGAATGAGCAGTTCTATCGGTCGGCCCTCAAATACTCAATGAGACGTCAGTCGCGCAATGTCAGAACGCAACGCTACACGTTCGAATCGCCGGTCAGCAGCAAGTGAATCTGCTAGAAACGTCCTCTAAGAAACGTCAATTATATATCTATATGTCTATCTTTGTTGGCTGGCGACAGGCCGAACAAGAGGCAAACTTTCGATTAGATGAACTAGAAGCTACTCTACGGAACATATGCTGCTGCTGCTGCTGTTGTTGCCTAACCAACCACACCGTGTTTGGCAGCACTCGTCCGACACTCGTTCCGAACGTTAAGCTAACGTGCGGATCCTGTGTGGTGACAGCGTAGCAGAACAGAGCGGGAGCAAACGAATGATTGAGTTCCCGCTAACAACCAACTATCTATCTATCTATATATCGATCTCTCTATGCGGCAAACATAACCGGAAGAAAATGCCCCAACAGATGGTCGTCTGTCATGTGTCCGTCCGTCCGTCTTTCTACATCTAGTCGCCGGCCACGCCACCACAGCCGCCGAGAAAAACAACAACAATTCAGCAGGGCCGAAACGACAGTGACGATGATGATCTGTGTCTACCAAAACAAACTTCTGTGAAGTTCGAGAACGTGAATCGTCTGATCGTCGGAGCGATGCGGGGAGAACGAGCGGATCATAACAAACAACCCATTGAGAAAAATTATGAGTCAATGAAAAAAATGAAAACAAATATAATTAATAAATAACAACAAACTTTTAGACCGTTAGTTGGCAAAGTTAGCGGTCAATGTTCTATTATATTAGACTGTTTGCTGCATTGGGTTCATTCAGATTCAGATGACAGTGCAACAGATAACGGGTGACGGATGAGAGCCTTTCTTCAGAACTTCATATGAATGTCTGACCTCATATGAATATGAGGTCACATAAATGGATAACATCTTTCATTGACAGCGCCAGATAGCCCAACATGTCTGGGGACACTTCTCTGTTCGTGCCTATTATATGTTTAGCCGTAGCCAGTAATGATACTATTAATAAATTATATTTAGATGCTATATTTGTAATGAAAACCATGTTGGCAATAGAAGCCAATCAACTTGATGATTAAACTAAACTCGCCCTTAGCGGCCGTCCGTATAGCATTTAAGCAGCCAATTGCACCATAAAATTATATCAAATAAAAAATAGTCGTAAAACGCCAAAAACTTTTTTCTCTAAATACGTTGTGGGTTTGTCCTGTTGTCAATGCATGTCATCACAATGTGCGCCACCTCTCCACGTAGGTTCATCTGTCATTTGTATTTTCGGCGCGCACGTCTCCTCTCTGAGACGAAACTTCCACCTCTGGCCGGTCGCAGAATTAAAGCCTGCGTAAATAAACCCTCAGAGTGCTTATTAGTCATCAGAAACGTCAGACGAAAAACAGCAAACAAAACATATCCCAGCTTTCCTCCGCTGGGCCCCCAGCGCAGGCAATAAAGCATCTAGTCTTACCTTTGAGAAGTGTTGTCAAAACTCGATGAGTAATCTCGAGACAGTCAGAGAGAGAGACGCCCACTACACACGGCGACTACACACCAAAATCACACACGCCGAGAGACACAACGTACTACACTCGAGTGTTCGAAGGAACAACGGACCTAAACACAAAACAGCAAAAACAACAATAACTACTGTAACCACCACGACGTTGGGATCGATTACGATGTTAGGACACGCCCATACATCCAAATTCAAAACAATGATTTGTCCTGATTAGGCGCCAACTAGATGACTGAACTGAGATTGATGCTGCTCTATTTCTGCGAGTTGCAGCTGCTGATCACACTGTCAGAACAAACATCTCAGGACAACAACGTGAAGTGTCGATCAATGCGCGATGCGTCAAGGCATGCTAGATAACGCCAGGCCAGGCAAAAGATGCCCCAATCACACTAGATTCGATAACTCACTGAGAGTAATAAGCTACGAACAAATGAGGCGAGCTGCGCGATATGCAGGCGCGTACAGAAGAAGCCAACTCATTAATCCGATCGAGTGTTTAGCTCAGCTTAGTTCTCTCTGCTGCTCTCCATTCGAACAGTGAACGCTGATCGCACTACTAGTTATAGTAGTGGTAGTAGTTGTACGTACGTCATTCTTAACGTTCAACAGACGTCATACATACATACATCAACTAATCATCATCATCAACCACTCGCAAGTATTCATTCGTGGTTGCTGAGCTGAGTTCTATATTCAATCCTTCCCTGTGCAAATTCGGGTGGTGGTTGTGATGGTTCTAGCAGCCGAACACTTACCGTTTCGGCCCATCTCCCTCTCGCACGTTCGAATTCGACAGACAGAGCGATACGATGTTGTGCAGACGTTGCGGTTGTGATTGTTTTTACTGATGGCTGTTGATGGTCCGATTTGCTGGCTGCTGTTATGTTACGACGACGACGACCACCCTAGTATGTCTTCTTGATGGTCGTTGATGGTGCCATATAGGCTGTGGGTGTGAGAGGGAAGCTCCGCCATCCGGCAGAGAGGAGCCGGCGCGCGGTGTGCGTTGTTTTGCATATGGCCCGCAAGATGGCGCTACTATGCCTAATAGAGAGAAGCCGGATAATGAATGTTGTTTAAAGAATATATATATATATATATATATATATATATATATATATATATATATATATATATATATATATATATTGTTGTTTAAAGAATATATATATATATATATATATATATATATATATATATACATATAGACAGTATAATCTTTATACCCAATATAGCTGCAATATCTAAAAACAAAACAAATTAACCGTGCATATGAGTATACACACGTACGAGACATTATAGCATATCGATACATACACTATATGTGCAGCCGACAGTTAAACAGCTTGGACGAAAAGTTAGTGATTCTGTTGTTGGGCGTTTATCGTATTTATACAGTAGTGGAAAATATATGTATATGTATATATATATGTATATTATATATATATATATATATATATATATATATATATATATATATATATATATATATACATAAATACATATCTTTTCCACAACTGTATAAATACGATAAACGCACAACAACAGAGTCACACGACAAATTTTTCGTCCAAGCTGTTTAACTGTCGGCTGCAGAAATAGTCTATGTAACGATATGCTATAATGCCTCATACGTGTATATACTCATGCGCACGGTCAATTTGTTTTGTTCTTAGATATTGCAGCTTAATTCGGTATAAAGTATATATATATATATATATATATATATATATATATATATATATATATATATATATATATGCAGTGAATCGAAGTTCTGTATATACACGTATGTTAGGCTTGTTATGACACTAATGAAATTTAGGTTACCAGTTGTTTAGTAAGAAATTGAATATACGTAGGTCTCTATGACTCAGCAGTAACCAGGCTTAAAAATCGAACTTAATATTGTATTATGCTAAATTGAAAACATCAAATTAGACAACAAAAATACAATTAACAAACTTCTGTTTTAAAGCTAAACGATTCCGAAACTTAAATTCGGGTATCATCATTTTTCAGTCTATCGCGTGTAATCTCCTACATGAGCTTTGCGTCAATCTGTAATGAGCGGTCACTTCCATATGTGACGCAATGTCTTCAAAGCAGCAGTATAAAATTACAACTCTGCCTGAGTTCGTATTAGAGTGCGCTGGATTAAAAATATTTTTATTTCATGCGAAACAATGTTACTAATGACGTGAACTATGCAGTGATGTTCTACGGTGAGCTAACTTGGTAACGCTGCGTCTGCATATAGGAGCTAAGTTGCTTGATAACCTCAAAGTGTGAGACAATAACAGGCCGCACAGACTACTATACTAGGCAACGCAGCTGTGTTTTTCTGTCATACCCAAAAAACTATTTCCGTAAAAATGGGATTTCTGGATTTTGGAAACTTCAACACCGCGCACAATCTGGACAATAACTCGTTTGCTTATACCTGTGTCGCCTAAGCGTCAACATCTGCAGTTGGAGGGCCCACAGATTATTCAAAATTACGTGAGCTGGTAGGTTGACCGCATCTCATTCTGGGAACGCCATCATTCGCAAACAGCGTATGTCCGTGTAAACTCGGGATATTTCCTGAAACCACAACTCACGAACATTAAAACCAAGGTAGTGCTTCACCTGGCGGCAGATACCCGATAGTTGCCGGCATAGCCTAGGGGTAATATATAATAATATATATTAACGGCGTGGTCTAGGGGTCTAGTGCGCTAGTCATAGTTGTCAATCACCGCGGTGTCGCCAGTTTGATCCCTGTTGCTAATTGTGCCAAATTTTCTTTGAGCGGTGCTCATTGTGAATGGATGATAAACCATACCGCTTGAAGTCAGCGGCCATGCTGCTACAAGGATTGTTGGGGAAACCCTAGATGTCTCAACATCTCCAGCCCACGGTCAGTTATTAAAAATAAACCTTACGGCGATTTCAAGCCCTAGATTAGGGTGGGGAGAGATGAACAATGTGTAATGTTTTACCACGAATGAAAGCACCTGAACTGAATTTCTTCACTGGACACTTAAGATATTAGACCTGTCCTTTTCGTAGGGAGCGGCATCTTATGAATCGCTTTTAAAGACGTTACTTTAAAAGACCATACGTTTTCATTCGATCTATATTAGTTTGCGTGAGTGCCAGAGCAATATCTGGTTTTATCCCGACTTGATCATGTTCAGAGAATAAAATATATATTGAGAGGCCAAATGTGCAAATATGATTTATTTTGTAGAAAATCATTGATTGGATTGTTGCAAGTACATGACGGCTGCTGATTGAATTGCTTTCGGTCCTACGATTTTCTCATGAGGGGCAGTGGATTAAATGCAATTTATTCCCTTTTGTTATATACAGCAAAGTTGTCTGCACACAGACGCCTTCCAATAACGTTACGTAACGGGGACTGATAGATGTTGTGTGTATGTCTTCTAAAGCACTTAACGAAAAACTCTCGTCGACCTCTGTGTAGTTTAGTGGATTGATTCGATTGATACGTTCGTTTGTTGGGCAAAACTAGCGATTCTCTCAGTTAAGTTGAATAGAAAGTATAAGGCGTAGAACTAGGGTGACTGGCTGCATACGCAACAACAGTCAGAGACTGTAGACACAAGAGTGCTGTTTCACCATTCAACAGCGTTTCACAACTAATTGTCTCACAAAGAGTGTTTTGTAACAACAATGTAATGAGTAAGCGTATGCATACTCTTGGCTATGAGGATGAGGTACCTGCAGGATTAAAAGAGCAGCACTGCGTAACAAATACAGCATCGTGAGTAACAACGAGGAGAACAATGACAACAACAAAACAACAACGTCATCATCATTATCCATCTTTACTTTTTCTCTCTTTATCCATCGGATAGTCAGTCGGTTTGATTCACGTCTGTTGTTTTGCTTGCAGTACGCTAGGTCGGGCAGCGACAACCCCCAATACTACCCTACCCACTATATTTCCACCAAAAGGTCGTGCCTTAAGCTGAAACAGGCCAGTTGAAGAGAACTTCGCGCTTCTGCGTGCAACACTCCTCACGGGAAGATCTTGCATTGCAACATGGGGATTGTTTTGCATTGCAGTTTCATGGCGTTTTGCCGTTGTTGTTGTTGTTGTCGTTGTTGTCGCTGCGGCTGCTGATGTGGTTTTGTGTGGCGCGTATTACATTTACGCTTCACTGATAAGACGTGTCAGCATGTGGCACGCGTATATATATATATATATATATACATATATATCTATATATAAGGCGAGCACTGCCGAGTGTGCAAACGTATTGTAAATGATTAATAAATCATCAAAATATTTTCTATACATATATATATATATATATATATATATATATATATATATATATATATATATATATATATATATATATATATATATATATAGCTCTATGGGCATGCTCTTATAGCGCTGAGCGGGAAAGGTGGAAACCGGTAGCAAACGTGGTAGCCAGCCTCTACACTCGTATATAGTCGTCGCCTTTGATTGGATCGATTAACAAATTCTGTTCTCGTTTTTCTCATTGGTGTCAAGGGAAGAAAAGAGAAACTCTATCTGGTTTCGTGCATTATGTTTCAATGTCTTCCACTGGAGGATGAAGTTGTCGTGGCAAGTGTACTATTGCGTTTGCCACCTACATGCAGGCTGGCTAGTGCAAGTATTTTTGCTCTATTTTTACGTACCTATAAAAGGCAGTGGAAATTCAGTGGAGCATCAAAATTTCACCAGTGGTGTTGTTGCTGTCGTGAAATTTGGTGCTGACTAGAGGTGTCGGGAGATAGTGGTTGCGCTTATCACACGACGAGACGGCAGGCTACGACTGTCACTCCTCATCACGGATCGCTCACCAAACACGTCCGTACGCTACGGCGATTGAGTGAGTGTGGGGCACTGCTACCAACGCTGTGCCTTTTTCAATACACTAGAATCAAAACATTTTTTAAGGAGGTTGTTTTTAATCATAGATCATCCTCCGTCCCCTACGGGCTTTGAACTCACCGTGAGGTATTCTTCAATGCACCGAGAGCCAGATATGTTGAGATACTTAGGGTTTGCCCAACAGTCCTTGTGGCAGCATGGCCGCTGACTCTCAGCAGTATGGTTTATCATCTATCCTCAATGCGCATTGCTCAAAGAAAATTCTATCAACAACAGGGATCGAACCGGCGACACACCCCGGTAGATAACAACCATGACTAGCGCACTAGCTTCCTAGACCACGCCGTCATTTTTGTTCAATACACTGTCTCGAAGCCTAAGGCTGGGGCGCCCTGACATGCCATGTTGTTGTGGAGGCGGTCCTCAAGGATGAATCCAGGTTTATGGTAAGAAGATTTGAATTTTTTCAGCTCCGAGGCCAAAATAAATAGCCGGCGCACAAAGCACCTTAATGGAAAGATAAAGTTTAATGACTTTTTAGAATTTATTTAAGTTCATTAGCTGTAGATATCATTTTTGACGCCGACTTGATTCGGCTACAACGGAAAGGGAAGTCCGTTGCCCGTAGGCAATGAACCAATTATTGACGCGGCGTTTCCGCGTTGTATTTCAACTGATATTCTTTGTAGCAAGAACTGCCATGCCCTTCTATCGCCGGTTGACGCCGCGACTCTGGATCCCAGCTCCGTTAGAAAGCTCTTTGTGATTTTTCCCATTGGGCCTAATGTCTCGAAGGCGATTGGTTGAACGATGAAGTTTTGCTCCAGTTCACGGTACTTTGCCAACTTGCGATCTTCAGCGAGGCGAGCGGCTGCTCCGACCTCTCGGCTGGTATGGCGAGCATACGAAGCGGCCAACGTGCAAGACACGGTGACGTCATACACGAGGCAGCGACCTTCATTCCATGGAACTAGAGTCAGGCCGTCCGGACGCAGTTGGCTGTTGGCTGACAGACCGACCGGCTCTTTGACTGCAGGTATGTGGGCTGATTGCATTGCCCGGTGTATTACGTCGATCAGCGCCGAATGCCTTGAAAACCTACCGGCGCTCCTTTTGCAAGCCAGAGCATGCTCACCCGTAGAAGACACCGGTAGATCACATCTAGCACAGTTATGTGCGAAGCAGATTGATTCCCCCAAACGCAGGCCGGAGACGATGCGGAGTGTGGTATTGTCCAGCATCGTCCCCAGCTGCGGTGAGGGTATGGCCTGAAGCCATTTTCCGCTCATCGGATCGATCACGGTTCTAAGCCGCGCCTGCTCTTTAACGTTGTTCGCCTGAACCATTAACCGCTCTTGGATCGACTTCACTACTTGCAAGTCCAGGGCCGATTGTGAAATGCGCTCCGGCAGTGGACCCCATTTTTCTGCATAGAAGCGGCAGGCTTGTTCCGATTGGGCGATGAAACTTGTGTAGGCATCCGGCGGTGCGATCCCTGACACCAAAGTCTCGGTGTCCTTTAGGGACCCGAGGTAGACAGAAATGGCAATCTGCGAAGCCATGCGAATCCCCATTCCCCCTGCGGACGTTGGGAGCGAAGCTTGTAACCACGAGGTTTGCCTAAGCTGAACGTTTAGTATACCCTGAAGGGTACTTCGCAAGGTTTCGTCAAACGATTGAAGCAGGTCCGGTTCGGCATACGCTCGTGAGCACCGCAAGAGGTACATCAGCCTCGGAGTTGACAAACTTACGCGAAGCAGGAAAAGGGCTGGATGAGCGTCCAAGAGTCGCAGTCGAGAGCACCAGCGAACAAGGTCAGAGCCTTTTTGGGTTAAAGATACGCCAATAGAGTCGTCGAGAATTGGCGCCCCTAGAAGCTCGAGTTCGTGGTCAGCAATCAACCTGGCAGCTGGTAGAAGATTGTGCACCATTTGAAGCATGGAGCCGAGACGAGGGGCTCTTTGAAAGAGAAAGAAAATTTCGCATTTAGAGTCGTTCAACTTGAGTCTTGAAACCGCCTCGAACTCTATAACCTGGACAATGTCTCTCTGCACCGCCGAGGCGTCACCCGCGAGAGTTCCGTCGTCCAGAAACCAAGGTCGAAGTTCGGAAGAAAGGCGTACTTGAAGTTCATGAATAGCAATGCAAAATAAAGCGGGGCCACAGGGGTCGCCCTGTTGAACACCGGAGCATGACTCGATAAATTCTCCCTGCCAAATTAGCTTGCTCGGAAGCCTGTACATCTGGTATACAAGCGGGTAAAGTCGAAGAAGGTGAGTGCGCACAGCCTTAAGCAGGTGGTCCCGCCTGAGCATGTTAAAGGCGTTTTTGAAGTCCAGCTTGACGAGCACCTTGTTTGGAGCACTCCTGTTGTGGTCAACGAATGCCCGAGTTGCATGGACGGCCGCTTCTGCACCCCCCCGTATCCCGCAGCCGAGCTGATGAGGAGAGACCATCGCGACGATGTCTGGCATGCTCTTTCTGATTATGATTTTTCCGACTAAGCGGCGCAAAGTCAGACCGACGGCAATGGGTCTAATGTCACCATCTTTCTTGCGCAACGCAATAAGTGAGGCGCCGTAGAAAACAGGTAGCGCGAAATCAGGCAACTTGCCATTAATAGCAAGATTGACAAAGCGTACTAGGCTTAGAAGAAGTCGGTTCTCCTCGCCGTCTCTGCCAATAAGGTCCTTCAAGTGGCGCGGTCGAAGGCCATCAGGGCCGCCGCCTGAGCTGTTAGGAAAGCTCCGGATGGCGTTGAAGACGTCCGTCGCAGACACGGTGATCTCATGGGCCTCTCCGGCAGATGCGGGAGGCGGGGAAAAGGATAAGTCAGGTGGACTTAGCGGATGTTTGTCCAGGAGAGCCAGCCTTGTTTCGGCAGAGAGCGGCGCTACAAAGATAAAGTGACAAAGTGAAGTAATATCGAGAAGACAGTACTGAGGCCACCCCCGACACGGCGCATATATATATATATATATATATATATGTTCACTATTGGCGCGTACAATGATACGCACCCTCCGAGTACCTATGATAACATGTAGATATTTATCATAAGTAAAATATATAATAAATAACATATATATATATACATAAACATTATCAATCACTACTACCTATGTGGTACGGTTAAACGACGTCTCAGTGCGATTCATACTCACTATAACGGGTTATATATATATATATATATATATATATATATATATACATTTTTTTTAAAGATTTGTTTTATTGATATAATGTAATGCCCATGTACGGACTTTTGCACTGATATATATATATATATATATATATATATGGTTAGTATTGCCCGAGGTGATGTGTCTATATGTATTGTAAAATCTTGATATCTGACTGCTGCAAGGCTTTAACTGTGTAAAGTTATGGCCACGCTTGCATGATGCTTGTTTGGTGACGTATAGATGACGCTGGTGTGCTTGTATATGCTCACACAGAGACAGACACACACACAGCCAGTTTACCTCCTTGAGTTGCTTCTTGTTCATTTGGCTCATTTGGAGGAGATCGTAATTAGCAGAATTCGTAGCCGGTTAGCCTATTGTTGTTGTTGTTGTTGCTGATGCACCAGCTGTTGCCGCTGCTGCTGCTGTTGTTGTTGTTGATGCTGTTAGGAGGGCAGCTGTTGTTGTTAGTGTGGCGACATCGGCATCAGCATCCGAGCAGCAGCAGCAGCAGCAAGGTTCGATAGGCCGTTGCCATTCTGTTACGGCGGAGCCAACGCAACCGCGGCAGCGAATTCAGCCTTCACCAATATGTGACGCTAGTCGGAGATAGAATCGTTCTGGCCACAGTGGAATGACGGGCGGCGGGAGAGGCAGCGAAGCACACGTATATATATATATATATATATAAATATATAAGGAGAAAGAGAGAACATGCCACATGCATATGGATATGTATGTATATTTCTATACCGATGGGGAGAGATGGAGGAGGAGGAGGAGGAGCGAACGAGCGAACTAGGGAGAGACAAAGATCAGAAAGAACGTCATCACAGAGGCGTCCTTTGTTTGAATGTGGCTATTGTCTAGATCGATATTTCATATCTGCGGTGATCGGCGCCGGCGGTAGCAGCGACGGCAGTGGCGGCGGTAGCTGCTGCTGCTGTTGTTGTTGTTCTGGCGTCGTAGACGTACGAACATCATAGACCGGACGGTAAAGGAGGAACCGACGAACGCTCGGAGGGATTGTCGAATGACAACGGGGCGCTCTAACACCTTCACGTTAGCAGCAACAACGACAATAACAACGACAACAAAAACAACGACAACAACAACAACAACAACAACAACAGCAACAAAAACAACAACAACAACAGCAGTAACAACGGCGACGACAACAACAACAACAGCAGTAACAACGGCGACGACAACAACAACAGCGACAACAACAACAGCGACAGTAACAACAACAACAACAACAACAGCGACAACAACAACAGCGACAGGAACAACAACAACAGCGACAGGAACAACAACAACAGCGACAGCAACAACAACAACAGCAGTAACAACGGCGACAACAACAGCGACAACAACAACAGCGACAGTAACAACAACAACAACAACAACAGCGACAGCAACAACAGCGACAACAACAACAACAGCGACAACAACAACAACAACAGCGACAACAACAACAACAACAACAGCGACAACAACAACAGCGACAGCAACAACAACAACAGCGACAACAACAACAACAACAACAACAGCGACAACAACAACAGCGACAGCAACAACACCAACAGCAATAACAGCAACAACAACAACAGCGACAACAACAGCAACAAAAACAGCAACAACAACCGCAACAGCAATAACAACAATAACAACAACAGCGACAACAACAACAACGGTTGTCCAGATATAAATAGATATAGTTGGTTGATTTGCTTGTTGTAGGTGACACACAGTGATAGTAACCTTGTCATGCCAACTAGCTCTGTCGCTACTACGAATCCTAACTATATCGATATTGATATCTAGATATTAGTCGACAGCTGCAAAGCCTACAACTTCGATGTCATTGAATTAAAGTGCGTAAATACGCGTGTGTGTTTGTTAAAGTATACACTATCTCACTGAATGTAGCTACCATATCGTATCGATGGTGCTAGTGAAGATTCCGATGCTGCTAGAGTTGATGCGTTTTCGCTTCCAAATAGTTCTTGTTGTTGTTGTTGTTGCTGCTGTTGCTGCTGTTTCTGCTTGTGCAGCAGCAGCAACAACAATATCAACGGCAGCAGGAGCGACAAGGAAGGATAGCAACAAAAACAACAACAATATCAACGGCAGCAGGAGCGACAAGGAATGATAGCAACAAAAACAACAACAATAATAATAGATGACGACAAAACAATAATAGCAACAGCAGCAACAACAACAACAACAACAACACATAAAATGACTGCATACGACATACAACAGCAGGAAGCAGCAGTGGCAACGACGACAACAACAACAACAGAACAACAACAGCAACAACAACAACAACAAACAAAAGAAGGCCACCATCCAGCTAGCTGGCTTGCTGTCTGGTTGGCTATTCAAGCATCCAGTCGCCGCCTCCAATCGTCGTTCAATATATCTGTTCAGTATGGCCGTCGTCGTCATCTCTTGTTCTAGTGATCGGAGTAAAGGTACGACCTACTACGACTATTACTACTACTACTACTAGCTTCTGCGACTACTGCTTTTGCTGGTCGATCAGGGTGGTAGGTCAGGTCAGGTTGAGTCGACATCAACAATCACGAATAACAGCAGCCGGCCCGAATCACCAACAAGAGACATATGGAGAGGGGGGGAGAGAGCGGGGGCGAGATACGGAGAATGGGGAGTGCATGACACAGAGAGAGAGAGAGAGAGAGAGATTGATACAGAAAGAGTGGAACGCGGATGCGCAAGCCGAACCGACGAAATGTACATACACGGCGGCACAGGCGACAAACCGTAGGCAAGTAAGTAAATAGCGGTATAGAAATAGCGGTAGCAGGCATAATATTCAGCATGAGATCGATGGTAATGATAATGATGATGGTGATGATGATGGTCAATGGTCATGATGAGTATGATGGCAATGATAATCGTGATGATGATGATGATGATGATCGATGGCGGGGTGATGATGATGATTGTTCAGCTAGGTAGGTGGGTATCTATGTAGGTAGGTAGGTGGGCAGGCGGGCAAGCATTCCCGAGTGGGCGAGAGTTCAGTGGCGACTCAATCACTCACTCATCGTCGCTCGCCATTTCACACGGATTGTGCCGTCATTGCAACTTTTGAGGCTGCTGCTACTGCAACAGCAGCTATGGTTGTTGTTGTTGTTGCTGCTGCTGATGGCGTTGTTGATGCTGTTGTTGCATGCCGTTGTTGTTACTGTTGCTGTTGTTGTTACTGTTGTTGTTGTTGTTGTTGTGGATTTTTCCACTACTACTGTTGTAGTTTGTGTGGTTGTTGTTGTTATCGTTGTAATCGTTATTGTTGTTGTTGTTATCGTTGTTGTTGTTATTGTTGTTGTTATCGTTGTTGTTGTTGTTGTTGCTGCTGTTGTTGCTGTTGCTGTTGTTGTTGTTGTCGTTGTTGTTGTTATCGTTGTTGTTGTTGATGTTGCGACGGCAGTAGCAGCAGCAGCAATAGTAATAGTAATGATTGTTCTGATAGTATAGCTTTTGTTGTTGTCGTCGTCGTCGTCGTCGTTGTTGTTGTTGTTGTTGTCACTGCTGTTGCTGTTACTGTTCTCTTCACCAGGACTGGCTCGCTGTGTGTGTCTCCCGCTGGGCCGCCGCCGCCATCGCCATCGTCGTCGTTGTCTTTTTCTTCATCCTCGTCGGCGCCACCACCACCGCTATCGCGTTGTTGCTGTCGTTGTTGTTGTTGGTACTGTTGTTGCTGTCGTTGTTGTTGTTACTGTTGTTGCTGTCGTTGTCGTTGTCGTTGTTGTGTTGTTGTTGCTGTTGCTGCGATTGCTGTTGCTGCTATTCCAAACTATGGCAGCGGTCGTTGTCTGGCTGACGTACGTCCCATGCCTGCCGTCCTGACAGCCGAAATTCGGGACATAAATATTCACTACGGCAACGGCAACAACAACAACCACAACAACAACAGCAGCAGCAGCAGCAGCAACAGGAGCAACAACAATAGCAGCAGCAAGAACAACAACAACATGGACAATAACGATACAACGACAACCGCAGCGCTAGCAGCAGCAACAATAACAACAACAACAACAATAGCAACAGCAAAAACAATGACATTAGCAAATACGACGTCTGCGACCACCACAACTAGAACAGCGACAGCAACGATGAAAGAGAGGTGTTAACAAGTGGCCAACGATATCATGACGCCAACGACACAAAGTAAAACGAACACCATACGACTAGTTATAGTCAGCATTAGTAAGAGCAATCGAATCCGTACACATATGACTAAAAATAATATTACCACAGCAATAATAGCAGTTAGAGTATAGTCAATCCGTAGTGATGAATAGACTTAGACAGTAGAGCGTTAACCTAATTATCATCGCATCATAGCAATATAGCAAGGCTACGTATAATGTTTGATCAAATCGGATGTAATGTTTCTAAGGATTTCAAATAAACATTACCTTCATTCGTATATGAAGGTATGTATATCTGTACGGACATGCGTACGTTTATGTAGGCAGGTATAACTGTGCGTGTATATATGTATATATATATATATATATATATATATATATATATATATATATATATATATATATATATATGTGCAAGTAGACGTGTCTTTATCAAAAGGCACATAGTTATGCAGCTTACTTGCGCCGTTTTACAAATTTACCTGTTTCCGTGTCATAAAAGAAATCTCGTCGTAATGTGGCAGTGTGGCGGCGGTGCGGCGATAAGAACGATATGGCTGTCAGTCCGTATCAAGAGGCGGTCCTGGATTAAAAGCAAGCAACCTTCAATCTGCACAACAAGCAGGCTAGATACTGCACAACGAGCAGGCTAGCGCCACATAACGACTGCGCAGGTATCGTAAAAGATGTACCTCGGACGGTACATTGCAATGTACCAATCACTAGTACGCCAATCTAAGCCCACCCAACAAACAATACGCAGCGGTAGACTGCGCACGGCTGCTTCGTAACGCTGACATATTCCGCGCATTCGTAATTGCAGCCTGTGCGTTGGATGGCATAGCAGTATTGTCGACTCGGCCGTTCCGTTGCCTACGTGTGGGCGGTCCGTGTCGAGAATCCGTCGACATTGTATGTTAGTTGATTATAGTAGCTTCGTGCACTGTAATGGCTAGTATTTCTGTGTGAAAAATACGCACCCTTGCACCTGCGCAAATATGCGACTAGTACAATACAAAACATGTTGCTAATATTACTTTTAGAATAGCCTCTCTGCAATTAGTAATCCAAACTAATAAACCAAGTTCATAGAACAATTTGATACGATGAGGAAGAGAGATGGAGAGAGACAAGTAAAAATAATAATAATAATAATAATAATAATAATAATAATAATAATAAATAAACAAGCAAACAAACAAACAGACACGGAAGTGTTGCAAAGAAAGTTTGTCCTATTTCATGGTGCTCTGCTGATTTGGGATTGCGTTAAATTTGTATAAGCTTATGTGAACGTTCAGTACAGACGGTCGTAGGATCAGCTGCTTCACCTCGTACGCCAAATTATAATAAAGCGGAGTTGTATCTATTTGCCTCGTGTCGTTTTCATTGTCCGTTTCATAATTGCAATTTTTGCCGCTGGATTGGTTTAATACTTTGATATATAATCAATTACCAATTGTTTTTATTCAGAGCGACCAGCTTAGTGTAACCGTAGCATTTAGGCATCAGACCAAGCAGCGATTTTTCATACACACACGCACATATATATATATATATATATATATATATATATATATATATATATATATATATAACTCCCTTACATCACAAATGTATATTTTGCTATACATAAATAATGATTATATATGGTGTGGTCCGACATAGCTTGTCGGCAAGTTTATTTAACAACGTTGCCCACATAATTGTAGACACTGTTCGCAGATGACATGTTTCGTGGATGACATGACACTGCACCTCCTAGCAATAGGCCAAAGATTTTACCGCTACTGCTGCGTTGCCTTATTTGATCAAAAATGAGATTCTTCTCGCTAAGAAACTCGCCCATTTATTTCCCGTGAGGTTACTCAGCTTAGCGCAAATGCGATTAAGCCATCTCTCCGCTATAGGGGTTATGGGCCTCCAGGCCCTCGCATCTCAAAAGTCGAACGGTGTGAAGTTGTACGCGTGGCCATCATTTGAGTATTGACGACATTTCCACTTCTCGGCTTCATCTGCTGCATATCCCCTTTGAAATATGTAGCGTCGGACCATATATATATATATATATATATATATATATATATATATATTTTTTTTTTTTTTTTTAATATATTTTTGACAATATGTATGCCACGCCGCTGCGTCGTTCCCCTTGATGAACGAATTATGACTCAGGTGTATAGTGTGTTTGTGTGTGCGCATGTGTCGTAGACGTTCTGTCTGTCTATCTGAGATTCGAAACATTCGTCGAGTATTTGTCACTACGTGAGATACAAGAGAGACAACATGCAGTTACCTATTGTGCGTAGAGCATCGCCTGTTGATGGGTTTCTATTTCGTCGAAAACAGCCGACAGCCGTCGACTGAAATACACACACACACACTTACACACACACATACATGGCATGTACTAGCGGACACTAACAGTTAGGTTTTAGTTAAGTTAGGTTAGTAGCAGCGGTTGATCGGCGACACCGATCGCCTATGCTGAGAGACACGTCGAGGAGTCACAAGGCTCTTGCAGCCACCGCTGCCACTACTACTACTGATGCTGCTGCTACCGTTGCTGTTAATTGCTGAACGTTTGATGCGTTTTCTATGGCTCATTCCACGCGCAAGAACCTTGACGGTCTCTCAGCCGGCTTCTGTATCAGCCGACCGATCGCGGCCGAGCGTTGAAGGAGCGCGCGTTTGCACCCCATTGCGCCTATTCCCTCCCCCCCCTTCAACCTCCGTACCCCCTTCAACCTCCGTACCCCCTCCTCCCTCCCGCGCACGCAGGTCGTCAAGTGGCCAACACCAGTTCGGATCTAACACGGTGTCACTAAGTTCTTCTTGGCCGTCAGGCCAGCAACAACCGCTCTATTCAGCGGCGCCATCCTCATTCCTGTGGCCGAAGTTGTCTCTGTACTCGTCTCTAACCCATTTCGGACGCTGCACAATCATTCGGGCCAGAGTCGCCAGCGAGCGCCATTTGTTATATATATATATATACATATATATGTATATCTATATATATATATATATATATATATATATATATATATATATATATATATATATATATATATATATATATATATATATGTATGTATGTGCGTATTCGGCTGTGGATCTCTCGCAACCTCAGCGATATTTCGTCAGCTATTCCCCCACGCCAGCGCATCGTCCGTACGTGGGCCGATACCCGAGCGATCGAGCCAGCAAGGTCTAAGCAAGCGACTGAGCATCCAAGCGAGCTGATGATCGTCCGTCCTGCTGGAGGAGTCCTGCTGTGAAGTCGCTCGCCGGACAAAAGTTTGCCGCTCCTGCTGAAGCTGACTGCTTTTACTTCAGCTGCTCGCTTCGCCGCCTCAATGACGACAATGACGACGACGACGACGACGACAACGACAACAACAACAACAACAACAACAACAATAACAATGACAAGGACCACAACAACCATGACCATGGCGACATCAACAACAACAACATCGACAATCACGACAAGGATAACAATAACAGCATGGTCAACTCCCTCTCTGTGTCGATAGAACGAAGCTGCGCAGCACTATACTATCTATCTAAGGTGAACACATTGGTAGGTGGTACTTTCTATATACTTGCCAGTGCTCTTATAAAAAAAATGAAGCTCTGTGTTTAAAAATGAAACAAACTACGTTAATTCTGACACGACCATCTGATTTCAAACTTCAAAGTACTACATTTTTGGTGAATTTGTAACTTTTTCGGACTTCCCTTCAAAGCAGACATGGCACGTGCGTGGCACCCAAAGTACGCAGTCGTTACGTACTTGGTATATATATATATATATATATATATATATACGCAGGCCCGATATGCCACCCTTATATGATTGTCTACCTAAAAGTACTAGTGGTGCCGTATAATAAATAATGTCCCCTGATAAGCTTAAATTGCTAATATGAAATCAACCTATATTTGCCTTAAGTCTGTGAAAATCGACACTAGCCTGCTGTGGTGTAAAGCAACTTAAGATCATATGTGAATGCAATAAATGCATTCCTCGATTCTCATAGTACTCATAGTAATACGACGAACAACAGCACTGAAAATAGCAGATACAAGTGAAACATTTTGATCTAGTTTAGTAATATAAACCAAACACAAGTACACTTATATTTGTTATAAAACTCGTCGTATTAAAATAAATAATGCTTATATATATATATATATATATATATATATATATATATATATATATATATATATATATATATATATATATATATATATATTCATATATGTGTGGCTATGCATGCCTGCACGTTCAATATTCCAACGCAGGAAGCGCAGGTAAAACGATGAGAGGGGAGAATGAGGTTATGGGTTTTACCGATTTGAGGCGGAGCACTCTACCTAATGAAGTCGATGATGTGCGACGACACTGAAGGTTGCACTGTGTGATCACCACTGGTTTTGGTGTCAACTATAAAGACAGCACCAACGATAGAGACGAGACGAGACAACAGCAGCATCAACGGCAGCAACAACGATAAAATTGGATCGACGCGGTCAGGCGGGTTTGTTCATTGCGTACTCTTGCTCACACTGCAGCACACAGTTCCTCTACTGCGTGGTGTATGTAGAACTCTGGGCGTGCACCAATATTACCCGTGCGTTGTGCAAGTATCCAACGAGAGTCCTATGAGGTCGAGCGGCTCTCTGTCTGCGGCTTTGTGCCTCTTCTCTCTCTCTCTCTCGCGCGCGCTCGCGGTGCCGCTCTCTTTATTCCTATATCTCTCTCCTTCTCGTATATCGCCGGTAATTGTGCCCGCCGCTTGGTTCGAAGTTCGAAGGCCGACATATCGGTCGACTATGAAGCTGCCAATCAAACGCGTCACCCGCCACTACCCCACACGACATGAGGAGGGGCGGCCTGGTTGGGGTATTTGTCGAGGATAGCGAGAACACAACTGTACGCGGTTCATTACTGCGTCCGCTGCGCTATCTAGTATATATATATATATATATAGGCGGATTGCATGGATAGCAGTTGACTCCTGCCTATCCGACTCGCGTTGGCTGTGCCGCGACGCAAGGAAACAGCCCAGGCTTTCTAATCTACTTGGGCTGTTCTCGAAGGCGGGCTGGGGTGCTAATAGTGGCGCTTATGCTAAGACGGCTGATGAAGTAAAACCAAAAAGATGGCACGTCAGTTCGGGGCGTACAGATCAGCCACTGCTGTGTGTGCCTCTACCGAGCTTAATATTGTACAGCGAATGTCAGTAGTAGTAGTTATATATTAGTGCAATATTTTCGTTTTGTTTTCGCGCCACTCACGGACACCGGAGACAATTGTTTCCCCCCCCCCCCACAGTAGAGTAATTCTTTGCTCAAAGATCGAGTGTCTCGTAAAACTTGTGCACGTATTAGACGTTTTGTAAGTGTTGACTATTTCCATATACAGTGGAATCACATACAACGTGATGTCCCAAGCGGTTCCTAACACCAAGGTAGCTCTCTACACTTCTAACTACCATACATAGTTTTTTACACATATATATACATATATACAGTTTACAAGTATATATATATATATACATACATACACAAAAGTACACATTACAATATTATCTATATATATATATATATATATATATATAATGTTTTTCTCGCTAGGCAGATTACCTTTATCCGCATTATTGTGCGAGTATGCTAACATCCGTGGCGGAAATCTTTATCTTTCACCGGCCAGCAGGGTATGCATCCATAATCCTATGCAAGCTGTCAACGTGCGACATTCGTTGCTGACGCCCTTTCTTCACACCGGCGGTCAGATAGACATACCGCAAAGTGGAGATTTGTCTAAGAATCAGAGAAAGCTGTAGCGGCCCACTTGTAGCAGCTTACACGGCATAGAAAAACAAGCAAATGCACTACGCAATGAAACGAGGTGAGTATGAGACTGAGAAGACGGCAAAAATATCAGATGAAAAAGAAGACAGGAAGAAAGAAAAGAAAAAAGAAGAAAGACGCCGAAGAAAAAGAAGAAGAAAATTGAAAGCGTAGAAGTAGAGTAGTCAAAGAAGACGAAGCATAAGAAAAAGGAGCAAACTTGGAGGAAAGTGCAGTAGGTATTCCGCGTAGAGGCGCGTGTTATGATGCGTTGAAGTGGCCTCTCAAGCTCTCTTACTCTCGTCCTCAGCGCACTAATTTCCTCCTCCAGAGTGCATCCAGAGTAAGAGCGAAGCCACGGAGACTAACTTTGCAGCCAGACCGAAGCAGGCTGCAGTGCAAGGCCGGACACTTTGTGCAATTTGCACTCCATGCTTGTAATCTGGCTCTTTGACAGCCAACAAAATCAAGTTGATTGGAAGGAATCAGCAGCAGCAGCAGCAGTAATAATAATACAAATACGGAAGGTAGTGAAAACACGGCAACAATAACAACAACATTGCACACAACCGTGCAATGCGGTCACTTCGCCAGCTGTCCGCCAATCTTAAGCCTCTTTTAGTGTACCCGTTGTTGATCAGGTTCGATTCGGCCGCCACTCGACCAGCATTCTCGCATACGCTCGTGTGTTATGCATGTTACCCGTTTGCATGCTTATGCTAAACAACACATCTTTTTTTTTTGAGAGAGGATTGCACTCAGAACGAGAGTACAACCAGCTTATTCAATGTTTCATGTGTTAATAGTCAAATATTAGTTGTTACGCGACACATCTCTACACAGACATTGCCCGACGGCGCCGCGAACATGCATAGTAGGTACACCTAGTGTTACTATACTAGGAAAAGCTGACAAATGAACCCCCTCGCCCTGTTGTTGTTGTTGCTGTTTTTGGTGGCTTGTTTGCGGTTCTCCGGCCCGCGGTCACGCAAGACACATTTACTATTTGCCCGTGACGTGGAGATGTTGTCGAGATGTCAACCAGATTGTATCGAGATCACTATAAGCTAGCTAAGTTATTTCAACTTAAAGTTACTACAGTTAGACTATCTCTAGTTATCGTGTTTGCACTTCGTCGGTCTGTCGGGTTCGCCTTGTATAGTATACGTATGTAGGCCTTAAAAACAACCTCCTAAAATGTTTTAATTCTAGTATTGTGTGCAGGAGCAGCAAATGCCGACTGCCATTGCGAGTGTCTCACTCACCTACCTGGCACAGTACTCATTAGCGGGAGAGTTTGCATCGCAAGCTAAAACGCCTCTTTGGGTCTGCGGTCATTGAGTCAACTCGATGAATCTTCGAGGATCGGATTCGAGACTGATCATCCCCCGCCCCACCCATTGCCGCATTCGGCAGGTTCGCAAAAAGAGCGCGACTCCCTGTCGGCGAGTCATGACGGTCCGCCTGTCACTCGAGGATGATATGTCGTAAGTCCAGGAGAATCTACAACAACAGATCAGCGGGAATCGTCTATCTCTGGCTCTCTCTCGCTCTGTAATCAACAGCGGAGAGAAGTGACACTGCAAATATTCATTCAAATAGGCACCGATCAGCTGCGGCAGAGTACGAACAAGCAGAGCTCGTATTCTGTATATATATATATATATATATATATATATATATATATATATATATATTTGAGCCATAATTTATTTTTATTTCGGTTGGTATGCCGTTTTGGTTAGTATCCAAATGCTGCGTAGCTTGCCCGGCGTACACTTCTTAACCGCGTATTACATAACATAGCAAAGCAATGATGAATTGTTTCATCTGAGTGTCCTTGTTCTTGCAGAATCAAAACATATTTTTGTTTAAACTTCGCTCACTGTTTGTAGATCGGTACATTTTGTCCGTCACTCTTATTCGTCATATTTGACAGCGCCTTCAATTAGAAATATATTATTAGCCGGTATAGGTATGGCGCAAGGCTAAACATTGCACGGACCTCTATAGTTTTCTATAGGAATGCTTGATTAAGATCGGGGCAGGACAAAAGGTACCTGTCAAAGTCCACACGCTAGGAGTTCTACAAAAGCTGCTGTCATAATCTGTCCGGGAAGTTGGTCTCTATCATCTATACCGGGGACTTATCCCGTTGGTGTTGATGTTGACATTATGCATATCGTGCACTACTAAGTCTAAGGGAAGTATTTGTTACAGAAACTGCGGGACAAACATAGATTTGCAGAGTAACTTCTCTGTCTTTTTTTTTGTATTTATGCGGGTCCGTCTATGAAGCAATGCGAAAAGCAGTTCTATGGACGTTAAATCTTGGCTGAGAGTCAGCCCCGAAAGGATTTTTAACTTCTCTGTCTGAAGTTTCCACATGTGAAAGCTTCACCTCGGCTCTTCGGCTGACTGTACCTGAGATAAACCTACGGAAATTTGATATACAATGAGGCCACACATTAGAGCGAAATTCTTCTAATCGTTGAGCCGGGCGCTTGTCTCAAATGGCGCAACTCACAGTTATAGTTGCATGCACTACCCGTTAGTTAATTGAGAACAACAACAACAATAACAAGTTGTTCTCCATGACATGTACAAGGCTGTTTTAACCCAAGTAACAATAATACAGGTAGCAGTAGTAGTACTAATAGTTATTGGTAGATCATTGGTAATCCGCAATTTACCTAGTTGCATAAGATAAGTGGCTTGACATTGGAGAAAGATGTCGCTCGGCTTCGTGTCTGATGTTTGGTGTGTGTACTGGTTTTGCCAGGCGGGCGGGGTGCCCTGGATGTAGGCCGGAGGGGCTACCAATTCTTACCTCAATATACCCCTGCAAGCAATTGGGACGAAATGCATATTGTATACACGATGGACGTGCGCAAGTATGCACGCGTACACAATTGACTTCATTTACCGGTATGACGGGATACAGTTTAGGTATGCATATAGGCATAGGGTTCTCCTCCGTCCGTCTGTGTTTGCGTAGGATGCATAGGAGCGCGTGGGACAGATATGCAATGTTCTGTCTTCCTGTCGTAACCGTAATGTGCAAAGCCTAACGAATACATCGTTATATACAGGCCGCTGAACACTGTTAAACATAGGTAACGTTCAAGCAGGGGGTGATTGTTGATCGATCGCGATTGTTGTTGTTGGTGGTGGTGGTGTTTACAACACTATTGGCACTGTCAATGTTGTTTTTATCTGTTTTAGTTTTTTTCTTACTGTTACTTCTCCTATTATTGTTGGTGTTATATTCACTATTGTTGTTTTTCACCCATTATTGTTTTTGTTGTCATGTCTTGTTATTATTATTATTATTATTATTATTATTATTATTATTATTATTATTATTATTATTATTATTGTTGTTGTTGTTGTTGTTGTTGTTGTTGTTGCAGTTAATTTGCCTCGTCTCCCCTTGGCGTTGTTTCTCAATTATTACCGATGTTGTTAGTGTTTTGACATTAGTTAGCCGCAACCCTACCGGTTGGTTAGGTTATGTTGGTTAGCTGGTTGGTTATTGTCTCTCCACTAAGCACTAACTGTTAGCGGTATGATGGTTAGTGGCCATCGCTACTGTGATGGTATTGCGGACGGCACATATAGCTTGCCGCAACCTCGACCACCACCACCTACCACCGTCACCACTGCTCATACTACTGTCATTGATTATTGTGTATTGCTGATTTTGCTGTTTAGTTTTTCCTGTTTCATCTTGCCTGCTCCGCTACTGACTCGACTTCTGCTGGTTTTGTGTTCTGGCGAACGAATCAGAGACGCCGTATTTCTTTTCTAGTCGTCGCCGACAGACAGACCCTGCTGTGTGCTTCCTCTGGTTGGATGGCTGAATGGCTGATCGTGATCGTAGCGTGGAGTTCCTCTTGTTATGCCTGCGGGCCCCGAGAAGGACGACGACGACGACGCACTATACTATTCTACAGAAAATCAAGTGTACGGAGAGAAACATGTACGACAGAGGAGTGGTACGGACCGACGATAAACGAGAAAATCACTAAATGGAAGAGAGGCAATGAGAGAAACACGTGTGCTTGTGTCAAGAGGGAGAAGGAGAAGGCAGACCCACCAGAGAGAGAGAGAGACGGGTGGGGTGAAGAATATGAAGAGAGATGGTGGATGACAGGAAAAGAGGGAGCGAGAAGGGTGGGGGGGGTGACTGAGGAAGAGAGATGGGGGGGACTGAGGAAGAGAGATAGGGGGGGTGATGAGGAAGAGAGATGGGGGAGGTGACTGAAGAAGAGAAATGGGGGGGTGACTGAGAAGAGAGATGGGGGGGGGGGGAGATACCTAACAAAAAAACACGAGACATTTCTTGTTTGTTCGTTTCGTTTCTTAGTTCACGTCTCGTTAAGCGCGCATCTGTTTGCTGCTGCTGCTGCTGCCAGCGTTTGTGGTCGGTCATACGGTGGTGCGCAACGCAGGCGTCGCCTCTACGACGTGTAGCGACGATCGGCCGGCTACCGACCGGTTAGGTTAAAAACAAGAAAAACGTGCCACCGCCACTAGAGAGAGGCCAGCCTACGCAGCCGCTCCGGCGTCTGCTGACGACCGACAAGTGAACGGCAACGACAGCCAACTCGTTTTTTTTTTGTTTTTTTTTTGTTTTTCTCGGCTTTCTGTGTTCGTTCTCTTCTTGTTGTTGCTGCTGCTGCTGCGGCTGCTTTTTCTTCAACTGTTTCGACTTTCGAACGGGTACCGCGAACGTGAACAGCTAACGCCGATGTTACAGGTGCTCTGTGCTGCGGTAGTATGCTCGCTATTTCTTAAAAGCTCATTTTCTTAGCGACTTCATCGCTTCTCCTATCATTCTCTATCCTCTCTCTGTCTCTCGTTCTCTCTCTCTCGTTTGACGACTTCGTTTGTCGTTGTGGATGTCCATCTGGATGTGGAGGTCCATCCGCGTGCAGCAATCCTAGCCACCCCAAACAACGCGACCGACATAACCGACCCCAAATCGTTTACCCGCAAAAACACTATGGTGGGCTATGTTGGTGTCGCTTCGAACGGCGTTGAATCGGTTTTACGGCAGCCACCGTACGTAGCTTATTCTGTCCGATTCCGTCAAGGCGCCAACGGATGCCTGCCTCTATAAGGCGCGCTGCGAGAGACATAAATACTCTCCCTTCTTCGGTCGCTCACTTGTTGGCATTCGCGCTAGCCTCCTTCTCCTTCTCCTCCTCCTGCTCATTGCCACTGCTTTCATTATGCTTTCGAACTGGCTACCGAATAAAGCGTGCCGTTTCGTCGCTGATACGTTCCAATATCTCCATAGATATTGGCGGGACAAACAGAGCTGTTTCTTTATTTCGCTCTCTCTTTCTCTCTCTCTCTCTCTAAGCCGGTTGCTTTCAAAGTCTGCGTATTCACGTTTGTTCTCTCTTTTAGCACTTGGTTACTCACCACCCATTCCGAGTGTTGAGGCAGGACCTACGACCCACATCTAGAAGAGAGAGAGAGAGCTAGAGAGAGTCATAGTGCAGAATAAACTCTAGCATCAAACGCGAAGCACTCGTCATGAAGACACAATGGAATGGTCACGCGTCCAAGTGTCCTTCTCATCACCCAGTTCCAACTACTAGGAACTCGTTGTTGTTGTTGCCCTTAGCATTGATGCCTAGAGAGCTGCATTTAGAATTTTGCAAGGCCACAAACCCGCGGAAGGAAGTTGGGTCTAGCAGAGAGGGTTTGTCGCTCTCCACACTACACAAAATGAAAAAATCTGATATTATAAGTTAAGTGTTCTTCCAACACCATTTTACGTTTTCCTGCAAAATACTCTTAGATAATAGCGACCTGCGAGAGCTCAAGGTTTTGTGTCTTAAGTAACAGGCTTCTAGGTAAGGCCAGCAGCCTCGGTAATGAACGAATAACCATAAAATGGGTTTTATCAGCATTACCAATTAGTTCAAAACTGTTAAAAATGCTAAACATATTGTCAACATTTGGAAGCGAGTAGAATATATATATATATATATATATATATATATATATATATATATATATAAATAGCATTGCAGTCATTCAATCAAGCACGAGACTACTAAAATAAGCGGAATAAAAAGTGAAACATAATAGTAAATAAATCTAATAAATAGACAAGTTGACACTGGACAAACTCAGCCTCAAAACACGATTCGCTCGTCTGCTCACTCGCGCAACGGCTAATAACGGACCACGGTGGCTGCTTTCAGCGCGTACTTTCCAGTATTGGAAAAGTTCACGCCCTCGCATCAGCCGCCTGTACAACTGTGGAAAGACTGACGACGTAAGACACGGTTACGAATGGTAGCGGACAAGCAGCGAACGAGCAAGTGAGTTTTTGAAATCCTCACGAAAAGCAGCATCTCACGACACAAAAGGTTTTCGCTCGGCTCAGTTTCTCGATAAGCCGTTTCCAGGATTCTTATCATCCGCGTACGATTATGCGGGTGATGCTATGGCCTATTTTTTGCACCAGGCAATCTTTTCGTGCTTGCCTTCCTTGGATTTGCATTTTTTCTTTTTCTGGCTCATGGGCAGGCAGACAAATGAAAAGCCTGCGATCTTATGGACGCGGCTGTGACGGCCAAGGGAAGTCGCAAGCAATATTTCGTCGCCGTTTTCATTCTGGTCGCTCGATTCTTCTTTTTCTCTATGCTTATTCCACTTTATCTGCTTTCTTTCCGAATATATATATATATATATATATATATATATATATTGCCTCTCGCTCTCTCCTCTCGATTCTTTGCCTCCTCCCCTCCGTCTCTATTCACTTCTTTTTCGCATCCACATAACTCTACTAGGTTCGCTCCTACTGCCTACTTGATACTAGTACTGATGTTACGGCCTCGGGACTGTTTTCTGCTGTTTTCACCCCTCACACCCCATTCTCCCAACCTACCCTCCCCCCTCCGATACCCAGACCTCTCATGACCGACAGACACTTAACCCGTTCGGCTGCGCTGCCTGTTATTTCTGTCCTTAGTTTTTCATTTCTCTCCTTTTGGCTGCCTTCTCGCCAAATATTAGTTCGTCATCTTCGCGTTGTCGCTCTCGATCGATAGACCATATTTCCTTTCTTCTTTCATCGCTCTTTCCTTACTGCTGTGTTGAAACTGTGTATAATAATTATATTATAATAAAGTGCCATTTATATATTTATACATATATATATATATATATATATATATATATATATATATATATATATATATATATATATATATATCTCCTTGACTGCCTGCGGTTGTTTTCCGACAGATTCGTGTTCGCCTGCGTTTTTTTCCTGCGATTATTCCTTGCGACTCAGCAGTTCAGATTTCTGTTGTTACTTCTGGTGTTGTTTTTGATCGTCATCGTCGGGATAATCGTCCGCCACCATTATTACCGCCGAGGTCGGCGCCAATTCGATCAGTTACTTTCGTATAAATATATATATATATATATATATAAATATATAAATAATGGAAACAATGAGGAGCTGCCTCGAGGACAAGCTCGACAGGCAGGGCCGCTTAAAAGCCCTTGTGTAGTGAGTTAATCATGTATCTTTGCAACCCTCCATATATATATATATATATATATATATATATATATTGTCTAGGCTTGCTTGTTCTGTCAAATATAGGAGCAGTGGTGGCTTCTGATACAGAGGCAGCTGATGTGACAATAGGTTGCGCTATCGTGTGCGTGGGCAGCAGAAGCGGGTCGAGCTCAACGATTGTCGCCATCAGTTTTTGCACCTCTAGTGAACAAGCAAGCTCTTAAATAATGACAACCACCACCACTACTCTGACAACACTGACAAAAGAGCAACAACAACAACAACAACAACAACAATGACCAACACAGCTACAAATACTTCCCCTACTCCCGCCAACACGGTTACTACTCGCTTATATGAGTATATTCACTTATAGTAATAATAATAGTAATACTAATAATAATAATAATAATAATAATACAGCGACCACAGCGATTAGCATTCAAACTATGGCTACCTTACTTTCTCCATCTGACGGCGGCGCGGGCGGCCTCTGAACAACCAACAGTAGCAGCAGCAACAACAGCAACAGCTATCGGTGGCAGCAGCCGTGTTCATAACGTTCATTTCACATCCTCTTTCCACGGTCGTTTGCTGCAGCGGTGGCTGTTGTTGCTGCTGCTGCTGCTTTGTTGTTGTTGTTGTTCTGCTGCTGGAAT